>JAQBSW010003143.1:0-88603 GCA_029291075.1 Eudiplozoon nipponicum
TAGTGTGCGGCGGGGTGGCTCACTGGTTAGAGCACCAGATTCCGAAGCAGACGTGCCCAGGTCTGAGCCATGTCCGCGGCAAATTTTTGGCCACTACGTGATGAGTTCTCAATAAAGACGAAACTGGTCTACTGGATGAATTGCCTTTCCTCTATTAATCAATGCCTAGTTTATAGTGACAAATGTATCTTCATAATGGGTCATGTGCTTATATCGAGATCGCAAACTTAATTGTAGTAAAATAATTAACCTTGCGTAAAATCAATTAAAAATCAACATGACTTTAAGTGACACGGATTGTTATCAAATAAAGATAAAGATTATACTCTATTTTGATAGTTATTGTTTGATTTATGGTTGATTGTATCTTTGATAGTTGTCATATACATTATATACTGTATCAATATATAAATATATATAAACAGAAATATATAATAATAATAAATTATTAATTAGTTAATTATTTTGAAAAAAATGTCATCTGGCTGAATAAATGAAAAGGTCAATATATAATTCAAATGTAAGAATGTGTATAGTTGAGTGAAATGATGACTAGAAAAATATTTAGCGATAATGATAACGACGAGGTTATTCAAAGTAGAGAAAAACATTTTTCAGCAACTTCTTGTCACTCCTGCCTGAAGGAAGAGAAATTTCAATTGACTATAATAGAATCGCCTTGAATAAGGCTTGCGCCGTGTCAGGATACAAATGCCGTGTGCGGGATTCTCTCCCTTCATTTGTAAGAATATAAGACTTTGCTAGAACACGAGGAAGGCTGAACACTGGATAACAACGTTCAAATACTTTAGGTACTTTTGCGTAGATTAAGTATAATGAAGAGAATTAGTAGAGCAGTACGGGCATATAAATAGATATTTGAAACGATAAAGAGCAAAAGTATATATTGGTATGACAATTTGTGACGTTTAAAGTCTCAGACAAGGCGCCTAATTTGGAGATTGAGCAAAAAGTAACTAAAAGTTCTGAAATGTTTGGAGAGAGCATGGATAAAGCTATCGTAATCAAGAGTGTTACGGGTGAAGAAGGAACCAGTTGCGCTTTCAATCAGTTTTCTCAATAAGAATTTGTTAGATAGTTGCTAACAGTCTTCTCAAACTCCTGCTGAGGTAAGAATTTAGTTCGTAGGTAGTGTAGAGGCCCTTTGTTAAACTACATTCCTTAAGTCCACTTGCTAACTGCTCTGTATCCTCAATATTTGATAAACCAGCCATAATATTATGATTAAATTTCTTGCAATTTATATATTATATTAATTAAGCTTACCGGGATACGCTGATATCCACAGATTACAGAACGATACGGTGGTGACCTTGAAAACAAATATCCACGTCAATTACCTGAAGCAAATTTGAGATCCTTCTCAATGATGAATAATAAGAACAATAGATGAGTGGATTACAATAATTTATTAGCAAAGATATCGGAGATGGAACCACGCAGTGTTCCGCTTGTGCAATTCAGCAACTCAGATAAAACTCTCTTATAACCTTCGACAAGACAAGTCAAAAACTTCGACAATATGAACAA
Organism: Eudiplozoon nipponicum; assembly: GCA_029291075.1. Lineage (NCBI taxonomy): Eukaryota > Metazoa > Platyhelminthes > Monogenea > Mazocraeidea > Diplozoidae > Eudiplozoon > Eudiplozoon nipponicum. The sequence goes on from JAQBSW010003143.1 coordinate 1,552, forward strand.
AAGAACTTCCAAAAAATTTACAATATTTTAAAAAAACACAATATTGTTTTACGAAACCAGCTATAACATCAAATGTCCAAAAATAAAATTTGATTTATTTTTATATGAGGAGTTAATTGATGTCCAATAATTAAATTAACCTCCACATGTAGTGCGTTAAATAACCTAGTCGCTTTGAAGAAGTATAGTTGCATTTAATCAAAGAGTTTCTGCTGCGCGTGAAGTAGGAATGAATAAATTAGACAGCAAAAGGCATTTCGAGATCTTATGAACAAAGGAGATGACTCGTAAGTGCCGGGTGTACCATTAAAGGAGAAAATTAGCAGGAAGCAGGCGCTCACAATAGTTCTGAATATAAGAGAAAGCATGCTTCAGAAATCGAGAAGCGATCTGATTGATGGCAAAATAGGAGATCAAGGTGAGAGAGCACTAAAATTTGCTGTCAAAATAGATAGGATAAGATATTGGCTTTGAGTAAAGTGAGTTAAAGTTTATGGTTTTGCGTCTTGAAGCCGTTTAAACGGACCTACTTGAAGAGTTTGAAAGTATTTTTGATTAAAATTTAGACAGAAGCCTGATAATTTAGAAACATAAACGCCAAGATGCTTGATCGAGTCTATAGATTCAATATGAGTGGAACAGTTTGCGTTCGGGAAAGAAGGGATGGAGTCGGAACCAAGTTTTATCAGGTGAATGTAATCGGGATTGAGCTTAAGACCGACTAATCAAAGATGAGAGTGCAGCGGAGATGGTAGCTAAGTGACCAAAGGTGAGGAAGAGCTGGATGAGGTCGGATTGCCATATACTGTGCCATTTCATCAGCATATTTTAACAGCTCGAACTTGATTTCCGAAACCTGAATATTTGCAAGTGTTTGGGTAAATATTATACAGCCAAGCACTGAAACCTTGGATACACCAGATCAGAAAAGAGCTAATCTCGAATGACTATTTCTGACTCTAACTGTCGTGTAGCTATTTCGGAGATAGAAATTGATATTTTTAAGGACGCTTCCGCATTTAACATTGCACAGTAAAGTGGATAAAATTACCGAAAACTTAAATGAACCGAATGACTTGGAGATATCCGTGAAAGAGAAGAGTGCATTCATAACCTTTAGAAATGGAGGAATAACAGAGATTAAGGACACTTGCTAAATTGGTGGAGGAAGAGCGCCCATTCAGGAAAAAATGTTGTTCCTCAAAGAGACAGCAACTATCCCTTGACTTGAATAAAGAATAAACAAATTTATATATTGCCCTGTCGTAGATTTTAGTGAAAGCACATTCGACAACTCTTCAGCGGAGATCTTTAAATGGGTAGATCTATAATATACCTTCTTTTTGGATAGGTGAGATCATCGAATTATGCTACACTAGGGTAAGGCAGTTAATTTCGCGACGTTTATTTATAACTTCAGCAATCAAAGTGAAGTAGTTCCAACCTAGGAAATAAATCATGCCAACAAATACGTCAAATTGGTTAAATTGGTGTTTAGGTTTAATGTCCTTTATTGCTTAGAGGACGATGGCCTACAAAGCTTTGAGCCAATGCAGATTATCGCTGTCCCCGTTATCGAATGACTTAGTAGATTGGGTGGAAATGGAATAGGAATTAACAAGATATTTTAGATATTCGTCAGCAAAGCTGGAGTCGTTTATATTTGGGTTTTAAGGATTATGGAGCAGTTTGTTTTTGATGATTGCGAATTTTTAACGGGAGTAGTGAGCTCTCCAAATGCATCTTTTGTTGACGAGCGCTTTCCTGTTTATCACTTGTTTAGTACGACTACCAATACGTCGGAGTGCAAAACGCAGACAAATGATGCAGTGCGTAGCCTTGAGCTACGTTCAAGGTTGTCGCTCTACACAAATAAGGTGCTAATTGGTTCGTTATGTGTATGTACTGGATAGAAATGGCAGATGCTAAGTAAAAATAAAGGACGTTATGTAATTTCTAAAAGCACGAAGTCAGGTTTTTTGTGATGATGAATTCAGCTAATCTCTTTTTACAAGTAAATCGGCTTGATGTCTATAGATTCCCTCTTAGGATAGAAGACAAGCGGATGATAATAAAGTATACCTATCCGTGGTCTAGATAAGGAAAGACCTCCAAAATTTTACGCCAGTAACTAATTTGATAGAGAGGATGCAGTCGAGTTGGAAGTTTTCTCGTGTAGGAAATTGTACATAACGATTCCTTAAGTTGTCGGCGAAGAGCAGAATCATCGGATTGATCTTTGATGTTAATTTGTGTCATTTAGAAAGAGGAAGGTTATGGTCTCTCGCAACAATATATTGATCGGACGGTTGACAGAAAAGTGGGGGAAGAATTTGGGCCCCACATGTGTCGTTAATTATCGAAAGATTTGAAGGCCAACAGCCAACGCAAACCGATTGGCTTTGTTCTAGAATCACCAGCTGAATTGCAAAGGATTTAAATCTGAGTCAGGTGCTAAGACTTGAGGGATGACTGACCATATGCAGACAATTCAATCTCTCGACCAGTTATTTTGAGAATAGAAATTCCCGCAGCTGATTTATTTTTTTGTGTGAGTGATCTGCAGTTGATAAGAATTGCCGAGAGATGATAGGATTGTAGAAGAAAGGCGTGTATGAGTTTTCCGGTGGCGGCTGATAAAGATGATTGTATAATTTTTTATGATAGTTAACTGTTCGTCATTAGTCTGGACTTCCTTAAACCGGCTCATGTCAGACGGGTGTTGTTTTTAAGGGTTTTGAAAACAGGACGAATGCGGTAGTTGGACTGATGTTGTGTCACGGGGAATGGGAAAGGTTCCGATTCGCAATGAGTCCAGTTCCTAGGGAGTGTTTCCATTGCCCTGCTGGTCGTTGCCAAAGTTGGAAGAAAGTATATTGTAGGGGATAATTCAGTGGCCCGCTGAAACACGGGGTTCTTACGTTTAGACACTGCAAAGGTAAGGCGAGGCAGATTTAGTCTCGCAAGCGACGGTATTCGAACAACCGCACTGGTTATAATGCTGGTTAGAAGTAAGAGTTTGAGACTGATAGTGGAAACAGGAAAAGAAGGTACTTTTGTGGAAGATGTTACGTGGCGGGACGGCCGCAACTTAACGTTAGGGCTTCGGTTGTTTTGGTATGGTTTGCGGTCTCATCGTGCTAGATGTTTGTGGGAGCCTTTTAAAGCTGTAAGGCCTCAGCACGGAGGGCTAGAGCCTGAGCATCACCGAAGATGCCTTCAATTGACGAGCTGAGTTAATTAGGGTGACTCCACTCAAGATAAGCGGCTCTAGTTGCGGAAGGGGTTGAGACCGCTGGCTGAAAGCTTCGGGCTTGCTCAATTGGCCGCAGTAGCAATGTGCTGTCAATCTTTAATTTAAACTTTCCTTCCGATATCAAAGGGGATCGATATTTGAGCGACTCTAGCTCAACGTTAAATAGTCATTTATGAGAGTATAGCATAAATTCACGACGCTTACCAGCCGAAATATCTTTCATATTGTGAAATTTATCTCTCAATTTATCGATAATATCAGAGATCTCTTCGTTTATCGAAAAACAAGAGAAGAGAGACCAAAAATATAATTAAACGAAGATTGGTTGGGGGGCCGGTGATAAATATTATTTTTATGAAGTTGCAATCTTGACAAAACATCGGACCCATTATGAACACCCATTTATCAGTATTAACTAGGAATTGTATAGTGGAGGAAAGACAATTCATCTAGTAGACCGGTTTTGTCTTTATCTGTAACTCATCACGTACTGTCCAGAATTTGTCGCGGACAGGGTTCAAACCTGGGAACGTGTGCTTTTGAATCTGGTGTTCTAACTGCTGAGTCACCCTAGCACATAAAAGGCAATTCTTTCAGTAGGCCTGTTTCGTCAATATTGGTATCTCATCATGTACTGTTGTATCATATCAGAGATCAGGTCGAATTTTGAGAGTCGAGAGAGAGGGAGACGAAAGTAATTGACTGCGTTTTGTGTGAGTGCGCAAGACAAGATCTCTCACAACTCCATTGATAATTTTATTTATTTAAATGAAGAAAAATTTAAATATAAATTAAATCCAAAAAATTTTAATTCTAAATGGTCAGATGAGAAATACAAAAAATCTACAATAAAATTAAAAACTCAAACTAATTTAAAATGGTGTTGGGGTGGGTTTTGGTTTGGTTTTTTTGTTTTGTATATATATATATATATATATATATATATATATATATATATATATATATATATATATATATATATATATATATATCTTTGCATATATTATGGTAGTATTTATTAAAATATAGGTTTTTGTTTTATAAGATAATAAATGCAATACCTAAACCAGACCGATTTCACTTTTATTGAGAATTTAACTGTTAGTTCCAGAATTGTCTTTATGCATTGATTTTGGCGGGATCGTGATTGGGTATTCAATTAGCGCATTGAAGGCAGTTTTTTAAATTCCTATGTATATATATATATATTTTTTTTTTTTGTGTGTGTGTGTGTGTGTGTCTAACATACGGAACAATAGGTCCGAGTTCAGGCGCCAATCTATCAAAATCTATCATTATGTGCCTTGAGACAGACACAAAAATGGCACAGCAAACTATTAAAATTCATCAATTTTCTGTATTTCTAATTGGCTATAAATAGACACTTACTAAAAGCATAGGACAGAATATTGCTGTAACAAAGAGTGCTGCTTCACTGCGCGTCATTAAATTGAACAAGAACAACTTTTTCTAGATGAATTAATTAACCTAAATGAACATTCTACTTAAGTAAATAAAATGAACGCGAATAAACTGTAATGATACACTAAAATGTAATTTTACAAATTTCGAAATAAAAACGCATCTAAGAAGTGTCTACGTAAATGTTCTTTGCTAAAACTATATATATATATATATATATATATATATATATATATATATATATATTTGAATACTTCAATTTACATCTCGACTCCATTTGATAATTGCTCGGTGCACGCATCCAATAACATTTTGAAGAAAAATATGGTTTGGAACATGTTTTACCAAGAAACCTCACAGCATCTGTCTAATAACTGTCTGAAAAGTAATTATTTTTTAATAGATTATACCATATTCCATGAAAGTGTAATCACACTTTCACTAAATTTCAGCTTCACATTTATTAATTGATAATTTGATCGACATGCCAATCATATTATTTCAAATCTACGTTTCTGCTATGAATAATACTCTGTGTTCTTCAGCACCTACCTGTTTAAATTCGTACCAGTTGTTGTTGAAAATTTTGGTATTCCATGTGGAAGGAAATGTTCGTAGATTGATTTTCATAGATTTGTGCGCCTATTTATTATGTACATTTGTTAGGAGAAATTATTATCCAATTAAAGAATTTTATATAATTCTCCAAAAATTATTCTTGACATATATAGATTGATATTTTAATCGACTCATTAGTCGTCAATTAGTAAGTACCAAGAAAAAAATCGTATGCCTGTATGTTAACTCTTTCATTGGAATAAAAATGTCTAGTAACAACGCAACAACATCATCCGGCACAAAAAACGTTTCAAAAATAACTTATCATTAATTCTGTAGCAATAAAAGCTAATATATCATTTTTGGTTTAGCCATTATTATGCAGTTGAAATTGTTATTGAGAGGTTAATCATGTTTGGAAATATACATTTATGATAAAGAAGGTACGCACAAAAAAGTAAAAAAGGGACATTTAAATTTCTCCATAACTCTATTCAACTGCAGTATCTGGTACTTTGTATAGTAAATTTTTCAAAGCAGGGGAGAAATAAAATTAGACCAAATTCAAACAGTAAACCAACAAATAGGAAGCGGACAACATAAATATGACGAAAACGCGCGTATACACAGACACAAAACCAAAATCTAATACCTGTTTATATTTATAACTTGTTCTGGCTTCTTTTGCTTATTTGGCTGAGGAATAAGAATGTTGAATACACCAGCCTCAGTTTGGCGTTAATTCTTTTTCGATTTAAGCTTTGAAAAACACTTGGAGACCCGCCTGATTTGGGGTGTGATTTTTATTAATAATGTGTTCAGATATTGCAGAATCGCTCTCTCCTGCGCCAAATTTGCGCAGTTTAAAATGTTCCTGAATTCGCTTCCTTAGAATTCAGCTAGTCAGGTCTAAATATTGCATAAGTGAACAAAATTTGACTGCTCGATTGCACGGAGCTTATCTTTTACCTTTAAATTTTACAGGCGCTTTAGTGTTTCAACAAATATCAATTGTGTATTAGGTAACCGTGAAATAAATGCTGTTCTTTTTCTTCAATAAAATATTACCTTTTGCGCGTCCATTTTTAAGGAAAATACTTTCATATACCGTCTTTTGGTTGGGTAGGGCGACATTATTATTTTGTCGTTATTTTTACGTCATTTTTGCGTCAACAAATCTTTAGAGATACCCGTTTTCTAATAAAGCAGCTAAGAACAATACCAGTTCCCTCGCGTTGAAACTCTTTAAACAACTATTTTTTCGCGTTAAATATTAAATTTCGTCTACAATTTCAATTTTCATTAAGTAGGACAGCGCTGTCCAGCACTTACTATTTTTGGTACTTTTCGGATGACGACCTTCCGATTTAAACAGAATTACGTCAAGCAAAGACGTTGTGTTAGACTGATGGTTCTCGCATTGAAACAAACTGAAAACAAAGGTCCACGCAAAATAAAATCTGTAAGCATGCGATTTTTTTCTTCATTTATATGATTATAATTATTATGTCATCAAAATACGTCATTAATGGTATATATATATATATATATATATATATATATATATATATTTAAGTGAAAATATGAATTATAAAATGCGTCAAAACGTGATGAAGTCGTATCCATCCAAAATGCCATATGTACCATTCTGCCCGTTGAAGATAGCACATTATCCGAAATATTTAATTGAAGATTTAAAACGCCTACTTAACTTAAATGGAAGAAACTTTCTCTGTAATCGAACATCCCAACATTGTTTATTTATGTTAGTAACGTATCAGCCCATTGCAATGTGTAGGCTGAAATAGCCAAATCAAGAGCTTTCAAGAATAAACACAACTGGCAAAAAGGACGTGTCTGCAATATCTGAACAAATTTAAAAAAATAAAAATCACTGCCAAAATCAGTCACGTTTCCAGGTGTTCTTCATAGCTAAAAATGTAGAAGGATACGCGCAAACATTATATATATTATCCTAAGTTCTTAGCTGAATAAATGAGAATGTTTTACATGATAGGAATATAAACTGGTGAACGTGCATGTTTGCATGTGTGCTTGACTCTTCATATGCGTTATTTTAGCTTCCTGTTTGTTGTTGCATGATGAGTTAATTTAATCCAAATTAACCTACAAAACTTTCCAAAAATGGCTGTAAGAAGTGCAAAATATTACAGCTGGGTTGAATTATAGTGAGTGGTAAAAGACCTTCTTTAACTGTGTTGTACTTACTTGATTACTACTAGTTTCTGGCGTCAGTACACGACTTATTTAAAATTGAAATTTTGAAGACATAAAAATCGCAGAAATATAATTTATAAATGAGCTTATGTGATGGTGGACGTCATGGCCACGTCGGGAGATCAATCACTAAACAGAAGTACGTCAAGCAAAGACGTTGTGTTAGACATTTCTTTTAGACACAGATATGGCGAGGCATGCGAAAGAAAAATAGTTTATTTGTGGTGTTTTGAAAATGACTCTTTTCCTCAAAAATGTACATCTTGTGTTGCTCAAGTCAGACGGATGCAACCAAGAAAATGTAAAGACGATTAATTAAGAATGCAAAAGCAACACCAGAATCTGCAAATTGCCATTGAGGATGAACAGATCTCAGCATCAAATCCACGTACCAGTTTGCTTCATAAAAGTTTATTAGAGTTTAAGTGTGCTGAGAATCGCCTGATCATGAAGGCCCTCGACAGAGAAAACAAGAAGTTACATAAATAATTATTTGATACCGTGCAAGTTACCAACACATTTTCAGAGACTCCCGACGCATTAATTTTAAACTATTCAACCTATTCTCTACCATAAAAAAATTGAAAGGTCTTATCGATTGAACACAGATTCTGCATACCTCCAGTCAATAATAATTGTTACCATTAACCGTGCGATCAATGCTTGCTTAATTGTAAAACTAGAGGTGAGCGCCTCATATTACATTTTGCTATTCTTATATATGCGTTGTGGTTTCATACTCGTTTCTCAGTTTGATGATGATCATAGAAGGTCGAAACACAACTCTATGTGTGACTGACGAGAGTTTTGCCTTGTTGTGCGACTGATTAATTGCAATAGGATTGGTGTTTATATTAAGCTCGCAGGTTTTGTTTAAGCAATAAGCACCAGACTAAGAACGCATTTTAGAGTCTATATGAAAACATTTAATCAGGAATTTCACTCGGAAAGGAATAAGATACCCTAATAAGAGCTGAACCTCACGTTGCGTATAAGAATGTTAAAATAAGGCAAAAAGTATGAAAATTGGAAACAGAAAGGTTGAATTAAAGAATAAAAGCACATAAGAAAAGTTTGTTTAATAATGTTAGACAATAGCGTTGTCATTGTTCTTATGAATAGCTATGATAATATTAATCAAATAAATAGTGTTCTTGCTGGATAATAGAAACTCAAACAGTACCAAGAAAATAAAGGCAAATAAAATAACAGCGAGGTTCCAATATGGTGAGTGATTTAGACCGCTTGTGAAGCAATTCGATGGAGAAGTGACAATGTGATTTATAATGAATTTGTTAACATCGTACGTCGTTTCAAACAAGCAGTAACAGAAGGCACACGTATGACCAGAAAGAAGTTGTAAAGAGCAACATTTAGCCATTAAGACGCAAAATGTCGATGAAAAGCTCTCCATGGAGCAAAATGGCGGGAGACCTAAAACCATTCATGTAGTCGATATAATTTGAAATATCTAGCATGTGTGTGTTCACGAAACTTCTAAATGTCGTAAATAAAATGAATCTGTACAAAATCAAGAATAACATGTTTTTTTCAAGTCGCAAATCGTTTTACAATTGGCCATTTTGATAAAATCTACGTGTTCCAATGTAAGTTCACCGTCGGTTACCGCGCATCACTCCGTATACCCAAAAGTCATCTCAAACGTCTCCTCAGTTAGTGCACTAAAACCGATGGAGTGGTGATGTATAGTAGGTTAGTAAGTCTACTAGCTAATGTTGGCAGTTTTTTCTGGAAGCATCAGAAGTACGTCTACTTATTCAAAAATACTGCCATACACAACTGAGGTATGTTGATGACACTTTCATAATCATAAAAAAATTCGTAAAAGTGAATGACATGTTTAAAAAGATTAACAACGCGGCACATCATATTCAATTTACTTGCGAGCGACAAATTCTTCAGTCTAGCACAAATTCTGACCAATTGACCTGCTTCTGTTCAAAATAAATATATAACAAAAGCAGATATATGGTCAGGATTGTACATCCATTAAGTGTATCCAGCGTTTCATTTCGTGGGTGGTGGATTCGCACTATAAGTTCCTCAAAGATCGATTGATCCCCATTTCCTCGTACGCATCGAGTTCGTCTTTCTGGGGGCTGGGCGCTTGATTCGTCCCCTCACTCCGAAAGTTTCCACATCATTGTAACTAACCACTAAAAATGAGATACCGAAACATTGCCAGTCAACAAAGATTAGATCGTAAATCATTTCCAGTGGTTGAAGTGAATGATGTGGACGCCTTCGGAGTGAGGCGACGTATCAGCACCCAATTATGACGAAGACGAACTTAATGCGTACTTGGAAATGGGAATCAATCGGATCTTTGCGTAACTGATAGTGCAAATCCACCACCCACGAAATAAAACCGTGAATTCGTTAAATCTGATGATGACACAACTTAATTCAAAGCAACAAAGCACATCCATTTTAACAGCGCTGTTCAAATTTCGCAAAAAATAGCTATTCTATTCGTAATGTATCCTACGCAATAAAGACATTATGCTCTCGAATATTTCAATGTCTGGAACTGGCGATGCTCTTACCAGCTTCGCTAGAAAATAGGTGTTGCGGAAGATTATTTGAGGTAAACATCAAGTCTATAAAATGAAATAAGGCAATGAAGTCGCAGCTAGCCTAAAGACGATATATGTTGGTATACCTTCTAAAGTTAACACATAACCAGATATATTCCCTGGAAGAGTTAAACAAATTAGTGACTTCTCGAACTCCTATTACGCATCTGATGCTTCCTTATAGGAGAAACACTTGCTAAGCATTAATGGGATGAATAAGCTGATCATAATCGAACAAGTCAACCTAGAAAATATGATCACAATTATTTCAATGCATGGAACTGACGAGGCTCAAAGCAGCTTATTTCGAAAACGGATAACAAGAAGGTTTTGTTGAAACAAAACATAAAGTTCAGACAACAAAAAATCGCAATTAAGCTACATTGATATCTATTAAATCGAAATTAATCCACATTGCTTTCGAACATTGACTGCACATTATGTATTCGAGTTGAGTTCTGGCGAAAAGAAATTAGCTTTTTTAAGGAAATTGTGCATACCTGTCTAATACTAAATGTATGCTTCGATACACGAGTAAAGTCTCGATTCTTAACGAAGCGTTTATATTGGTCGATTCGAAACGCGATAATCTGGTAAAATAGAACGCGGTTTAGAATATTCTATCGGATCAATTGTTATAAACAAGTCTTTAACTGACCTTTTTTCAAAAGGCAATTTCCTCAATTTTTAGTCTCCAATTAATTCATCCTTATTCAAATTTATAATGTTTCATCATGATTGTTTAAAAAAATAGATTATAAAATCAATAATGTCTCTGCATATATTTTAATGTTTTTACATTTAATTAATTTTTTATATTCTATGATGTCTACCGAATCAATATTAATAAATTATTAAACACACATTTTACGGCTCTTTTTTGCAATCGCATTGTTAACATATTTTTAAATATATGGGACATGCGTACATTTGAATCCGAAAGTTTTGTTATATTTAAAATGAAAGCAATACGCATATATTTACTTTCATGATTTGGTTATAATGATATCTCGTAATTAAAATCGTATTCTACTTAACGTTATACTAATTTGCTTTCCAACTTATATCACGCGAACATTTATTTCTAGCTGAAAATCAAATTTAACTGTCAGCTCAGTAACATCAATTCAACGCTGTTGTTTAATTTTAATAAGATTTTAAATGAAATATTCATTCGCTTTTCGTATTGTCTTTTCTAAAAAAGATTGAGATATTCGTGAAAAATTGAAGTCTACTAATTAAATATACAATTTTACATTCATGATTCACATCTGATATTTGAAGTCTTCTTAACGAAATAGATATTTGAATAAAATTTTTCATTTGATGTCGGCTGTCAAAATTTTTGTTTAGGCAATAACTGATAAATTCTATTTCCTACGAGCTAGATATATGATTAAACAAATACTGTGCTTCAAATTTATATCCGTTTCACGTGTACAAAGTTAAGTTTTCATGATTCATTAGCTAAACAAATTTATCCATTTAAATTATCATCCATAATTTTCTATCAGAGTCGTCAAATTTTATTTTTTAGGAAACCTCATCTTCTGCAAAATATTTTGTGAACACATTTTAAAATTAAAGGGGTGATTATTAATTAGATAATTACTTACGTATACGTGTATTGCATCAGTCAGTAATTCATTATGAGCTTCTTGTAATTAATATGAATTACTACATTCAACCTTCTGTAGTTTTACTTCTTATCTTTATCGTACTCGCTTAAATTTTTGAACCCACACGTACTGACGCGTTTCCACATTATATTATGATCATTAGATCATGAAGAAAAACTGACTCACGAGGATCATTCCGAAATTCATATATATATATATATATATATATATATATATATATATATATATATATATATATATATATATATATATATATATATATGGTATGAAAGTTCAGATATGCGGTCCTCACACTGCGTATGCTTGCACCAATTGTACTTGACGGACAATATCACTTGCATAAATTATTTTCATATACGAAAATATATTTTTTGCAGCTTCGGCCACATCCTTATAAGCTATACAATTATTTTAATGAATGCGACCGATAACAATTATTTAAACTTCTTTCTAATATTATGATTCCTTATTACTTGCAATCGTGTATTAGGTGTTTCGCATTTAGTAACAAACTTGTTTAAAGTGAACCAGAAGGATAGACCAAAGTGAGCATGAACGGAAGGTATAATCTCGTTTACAATTTTTTTCGTGGCAACTTATCAGTAGGAGCCGGTATTACTCTCTATACCCACTATATATTTAGGTGAGGAATGTGGGACGATTGGGCGGTACAATCATCTATACGAATGAGTATACCGGCCGTAGTGCAGCTAACTTCATATAAAATCGTCGACAATGCGACTTCAAAGCCAACTCACTATATAGAATATATACCCAGCCTACAAATGTTACCAAAATATGGTTGCCGAGTCCATACATGATCCCAACACTATGGTTAACGTGTCAGTACATGATCCCAGCAGTATGATTTCCCAGTCGATACATGGTACCAACATTATATTTTCCAAGACGGTACATGTTAACAAAATAATGATTTCCGAAACGGTACATGGTACCAACACTATGATTGCCGAGTCGGTACATGGCAACAACACAATGGATTTCATGATATTCGTTTTATTATGAAACATTGAATTATAAGTTTAAACATCGTCGATGATAATGATGAGTGCTTTTATTTTTACGAGGTCAAGATTAAACATGCTTTTTGGAAAGGTCATTGAAGAAGATATTTCTGTGGTCTGGTGCAATGATTGAAAAAATCTGTGCTTTCACTTGCTGCTTCAAACCGTTATCTAGCGGTTTGTCTGCTTTCCCGTGCATGTGTGTTTTCGCCGAAGGTCAAAATTCCCATTCATGTCCATTTCAAAATCTGATATCCGACAATAATTTATTTGTGTTCACATTGATACAATTGTAGGTTCAAGTGTTCAAAGTCTACATATTTATCATTCTTAATCGCAATAAATGCGTAAGTTCTGGGAGGGCACGCGTTCAAATAAATTAAACTGTGGTATTTGATTATTTTAAAGCATTTATGTTAATTCATGTGTGCCTTTTGCGAATGCAACGTTCTTTAATGGCGAGAGTTAGAAGCAAATCTAATCTAAATATTAATATGTTTAAAAAAATATATTATGATCGAAAATGTCTTTTCTCGTTTACCCTGTGTTCTGTCCATTTGTGAGCATTGTCTTTTGTAGTAAGTTAAAAGCTGCTTCAAAATTATTAATTATGTAGGTGGCATATAATATTGGTGCAAAAATTTAAAAATACATGTTTATAACCTATAATTTATCAGTTAGAATAACTCATAAATGTAGCTCAACATATTTTTATTCATTACAATTATAAGGGAGATGCATTAATTCCTATATTTCTATGATTATGATTTATTCCTTTTTATCCTCTAATCTCAATAATTTATACTTTTAATTTAAATTAGACATACCCTTCCCTATTGAATAAAATTCTGATCTCAACTGATCCCTTGCCTACTTAAAATATAAGGTAATTTACTATGCCGCGCAATGCTACGCTCCACGTGTGTCAGGTTTCCCTCGTAAACTTGTCACTAAATATTAAAACACGTCAGTATGTGCGACCGGCAATATAATTACGAAATGATGCGAATGGCTATAGGATAGAACAAGTCGACGGCTCAAGACAGCATTCTTCGTGTTTACGAAGTAAACCGAAATGTTTGTGTTTGATCTGTCTATTTTTGATTTTCATAGAAAAATAAATAAATCGATTAATTTCTTAGAATATGCCGATTATAATTTATGCTCTCGTGGATTTAACAGGCACAATAGAAAATTACTTAATTCTGAATATTTTGCACTAAATTTTAGGCTTTTAAAATATATGTCAAGCATTATGAATAGTTTAAATACGTTTGGCAAATCAATACCCGGTTTGCATTCCTTGGTCGTTTACTTGTAAAAAATAAACAAATAATCACTCAGTAATAAAACAATTTGAGTTACCTTACCATAATGTTATTTTAAATAACTGTCATATATTTTCAACCAATAATATAATAGCTCTATATATCTGCTGGCTGACATTCGTGCATTTATCTAAAATAATTTATATGTGGTGGAAAGTTTGCAAACATTCATACATTCCGCCAAAATTCAGGCTACCTACAGACCATTTCCTGGCAACCTACGCAGATTAGCTTTGTCATTTAGGCGTGTTCAGAATCAGGCATTTTTAACAAACCAGTTTCCTTCTGTGTTTAGCCATTAATGTCTATTGATTTAGCTATGTAACCTTTTTTACGATATATATTCAAATGAAGACAATTTTTTTAACAAACTCATGGTTATTTTTGCAGCTTATCTATCTTTGCCGAAATAGTTTTCTAACAATCATCAAATAGTTTTCGTCGACTTTGGGATAAAATCTTTATACTAACTGAAGTTTGCCTTTGTCACGATTCACATTTAATTTATTCACATAAAATGAAAAACAACACCAAAATTTCTTTAAATCAAGTTTGCGAGCTTCATGTAAACACCAATCCCGTTTCATTTAACCAGTCGTCGAACAATATAGCAAAACTACCGTCAGTATTACCACTAAAAATTAATACTTATCTAACAAAAGATTTGTTAATTAATTTATTTATTTATTTTTCAATTTCATATTCATGCAAATCTATGTAAACTATGTTTCGCGACTGATTACATACTACGGGAATTGTGTTCATATCAAGCTCGCAAATTTTATTTAGAGAAGGTTAACTGTATTTGATCTCTTATTATATTATATGTATACATAAAATATCGCTTCTACAAATACAGGCTATGCACTTTTTTTACTTTATTGCCGCCAATTAGCCTAATTAATGCACAAATTACAATGCAAATCACCAATGTTATTAAAGGTTTGTTTGTTCAGTCTTCACGAAATTATGATCTAATGTTTGTAGAAACACACTATTCGAATAACGCTAATGTCAGATTACCTCAAAGCCTGCTTGAGGAATTTGTTACTAATACTACGCATAAAGCATAATTCAGCCGAGCACTGAAGCATAAATAATTATTTCATTCAGTGTTCTGATTATGTTTTTAGCAATGTCATGATATGCCAGGCACATTACTTTTTATGTTTTTTTTATTATTTAACTATGACACTAAATTATTCGTCGGAATAACACGCGCATATTGTCCAACTAACACCATTTTCATTGTCACAATATTTGTGTATTTTAATCTGGTATGCTATATATCAAAGCTGTCAAATTTTGAAGTTTAAATATCGTGTTTGAGTCAAAGTTTGTGTAAATGAAACGCAGTTTAAAAACTTTCCAGTGCTTATTTACTGTTTACTGCTGGATTCCCTCCGTAAAAATTTAACATTCTCCGTGGTATTATAAAACTATTGTTCATCAATGTCGAAAGAACGCGGAGCTTTTTTTTTATTTTCAAAATCAGTATTATTGATTAAGCAGGCCTTACTGGAAACAAACAATAAAACAGTTAATACTTTTTGCAATTAATACGCGTGATTGAAGTCTATTTTGTATGATTTGCGAATAAAATTATAAGCTGGATTGATTCAAATATTACCAGAATGATAAACCCAAGACAGCATGAACATTAAGTATAAACACTTGCACATTCGTTTCGTGCTTACTTACGACTCATTTTAAGAGCCGGTATTTCGCCCTTTATCCATTATATATTTGGGTGAGGAATGTGATAAAATAGTACGGAAAATTCTCCTATACGAATATTTAAACATGCAGTAGTGAAGCTGAATCTGTTTTACTTCTATTTATTGTTTGGGCTAATTGGTAGGTGTGTATACGTATGTGCCTTTGTGTGTGCCAGTGTGCATGTAAAAGTCGTTCTCGCAGTATTAAAAGTGATGTCTGAGATCTGGTCATTCTTGTGTTGATGGAACGAGAGTTAACTGACAATTCGCAATGTTGGTTGTTACGTGTACGAATGTCAATTTCCAAAGTGTTGTCTACCGTTTCCCTGTGTATTGAAATTTTGTTTTGTCCAGTTGGTAACAGCGCAGGTGCGGATCGCAGTACTATAATATTTAGATCCCAGACATCACTTTGTAATACAGCAAGAAAGATATTTAACACACACAGACACATACACATACACACTTACTAATTAACACAAACAAACACAAGTAAAACCGAGTCAGATTTGTTGCCACCCACGTAGTCAAATGAAAACCCAAGATATATAAAAATCATAGATAGTTTAGTAATCTCGAAATAAAAAGCCATGATATACTTTGTTAATAATGTGTTTTCTATTCTTAATAAGAAATATAATGTGTAATATTCGACGGCAATGGACATTATATATATATATATATATATATATATATATATATATATATATATATATAATTTCTCCGTCACAAACCAGTATCTAACTGGATTGATGTTTACCTTAAATCATAAAATTGATGCGAATATTAATTTTTAAATAAACATTTTCCGCAGTAAATTCAAAAAGCTAACTTTAGTCACCTTGGTTGCAAATTGAAGTAAACTCATTTCGCTATCAAAACTACAGCTCTTCCTATGCACTTTTTTCAAATTTAGCAAATGACGTTCAAATAACTTCGGCAGCTGTCCGCCATTACTGAGTATGTTAAATGTACTGGCTCCAAATTGAAGTACAACTCTCCGCATTATTCGCACAGTTCAATTCCCCCTAACTTGTTTTATTAATTAGTGTAGTGCCATGGATGAGCCTCGATTTTTTAGTCTAATTCGATAATTGTCAACAGCTGCCTACTTCACGGAGCTGTGGGTTTCCGTTTATGCGATTAATTAAATATATTTGACAAATTGGCTCAAATTATTAGTTTAATGTAAAGCGATTTAAGCAAATAATATTTGTTACATGCATACAATACTAGATTGAAGAATAAAGAAGCACAACACCGTAAATGTTTATAATTTTATAGAAAAATAAATTTAAAATATTTTCGAACTTAATATTTTCTAAAACCAAAAGTTTCATGTCTGTGGATAATTTTACTATAAGAATTAATAACTATGCCATCTCTTTCCTATGCCAATTAGCATAATTTTAATTTAGCGCTTAAGATTCAACTTAAGATTACAAAGTATAAGAATGCTTTTTTTGACCGATGCTAACTTATTATTGACAGACAGAAAATGTCATTTGCGTTTTCAAGAAGTATGTTTAATGGTTTCATTTAAATAAATTTAATGGGAATGTGAACAACTAAAGTTTATCGTACGCGCACTAGTTTGTTATTTACGAGAAACTCAATGACAAAAAACAGACAAAAATTAAATTATATATATATATATATATATATATATATATATATATATATATATATATACGTATATACTAAATATTTTTTCCTGTATGAAATAAAAATTGAGAAGTATGGGTTTGGTTCATACAAAATTTTTCTTTTAGAAATCAAAACTATGTAGTCTAATAATAGAATGTCAGTAACCTTCTCTAGGTGTCATCTTAACTAAAGTATTTGGCAAATTGCCTTTTTTAGAGACAAAAGGTAAATCTCGTAGTATAAATAAATTAAATCACTTATTCAAATTACAAAAACTAAAGCGGAATCAAATTATCATGTACGTGTGTTTTTACACACGTATGTGTGCCTCAATTTGATTCAGCATTTGTGTTTGTATCAGCTTATTCCAGCTTCACCCAAGAATATATTTAGTTTGGTTCTGATTTAAAGTAAAATTTGATCTAAATCAAACCCGCCATCTTTAGACAAAGTTTGCTATGCAGAGAATGGGCTAATTATTTTGTGATGATTATTTATTAAGAGCCAGACTATCAATCAGTTTGCGTTTTTATGCTTTCTTTTTTATAATAAAACGATTGAAATACGCAGAGAACATTAAGCATAGTACTGTCCAAAGTGTTGATATAATAACAAGACCTATCAATAATAATCAAGGTTGCGATCTTGATATAAACACCTGACCCATTAATTACTTACATATGTCAGTATAAACTAAGAATTGTATAGTGTAGAAAAGGCAATTCAACCAGTAGACCGGTTTCGTCCTTATTGAGAACTCATCATGTACTGGCCAGAATTTGCCGCGGACAGGACTCGAACCTGGGAACGTCTGCTTCGGAATCTGATGCCCAGGTTCGAGTCCTGTCCGCGGCAAATTCTGTCCACTACATGATAAGATCCCAATAAGGACGAAACCGGTCTACTGGTTGAATTGCCTTTTGTACACTATACAATTCTTAGTTTATACTGACATATGTAAGTAATTAATGGGTCAGGTGTTTATATCAAGATCGCAACCTTGATTATAATAATTGTTATCACCACCCGCGCAACCAATGTTCGTTTAATTACTGTCCAAAGTGTTTGAATATAATATTTTATAAGCAGGTCGTTTGGCAAATTTAAACGACAAGAGAATGTGGATTGAGGCAGCGTTAATTTGTTTGCATGCATCATTCCCAAACCAGACTCAATGAGATTGAATGCGTGAAAATGACTGAAAACTTTCACATTTCACATCTCTACCTGTCAAATAGGCTAAATGGCGTAATTTTTGAATATGCATAAGAACGAGCATTGCGTTGAAATATTATTGAATTTAGTCGTTACATAATATCTGTCTGTGTTTAATCGTGACGCCATATCTTGTTTGTAAGTGTTTGATGTTAAAGGTTAGCTCATCGAAACAGGGGATATAAATATCCTGCTTATTGGTTTAATTTAAAAAATATACATTAATAATTCATCAAATCAAGTTTGCGAACATGATATAACCACCAATCCCATTGGATTTAACCAGACGCACAACAAGCAAAACTCCTGTCAGTCACACGTAATAACACTTTGCTTTTTTGTGCGTCTGGTGAAATACAATGGGGTTGGTGCTAATATCATGTTCACAAATTTGACTTAAACTATTGCTATCGCAAACGATGCAATCAATGATTGTTTAATCGTACGGTAAACATGCTGGTGGTCTATTTCCGAACAGGCATTATCATATGTCCGCTATGACAAATACAAAAAGTGTTGCTAGTGAAGAAATATATTATGCACTCGATATTCAAATTAACTATATAATTGTTTCAGTGTTATCACGTTTATAGATAGACAATTCTGCTCATTGTTTCTTCCATGATTTTTAAACATAATAAATGACTTGTGCGCGGTGCGAGCTTCATAAGTTGACTTTTCGCGAGTTTCGTTCGTGGGTTGTTGCTTTGCACTATCAGTTTTGCAAAGATCCGATTGATTTCAATTTCCAAGTAGGCATCGGTCTGGTCTTCATTTTGGCTGAAATTAGGTTCAGAAACATAACCTAGCCAACGAAGATTTGATCGTACCTCATTTCCAGTGATTAGTATGAACGATGTTGAAGCCTTTGGAAGAGAAGGACGAATCCGTACCTAACCAGAACGAAGACCAGATCGATGCGCGCTTGGAAATGCGGAACAATCGGATCTTCGCGAAACTGAAAGTGCCAACCCGCGATCGCGACTCGCAGAGAGTCAACATAATAAATGTTTTTTTAAACTTTAATTTGATAGGAAATAATATGCTCTAAATGGACAGGTTTTAATAAAATATTTTTTTAACGCAGATGACCATTTCAATAATGGTATAAATTTTGAGTCTGCAATCAATTAAAAATTTCACATAATCACATTCCTCCAGTAAGACAATATGTGGAAAATCGTTAACAGGGTACATGTGATAGTCACCGGAGTGTATCGCGTTTTTATTGCAATAATTAGTAGGTAAAAGCATTCAACTTGAATAACCCACCTATTTGTTACTCTTTATCCTGCATGTGCGTTAAATTTCTAAAGGTTTATTGATTATTTTTGCTTTAGAATATATTTGTAAATGCTCACTAATAAAAATGTGCTAAACTAAAACACTTTTCATGAAGAATCACCATTTATGTCGCAACTGGCATATTTGGAATTTAAGCGTATTATTTAAAAGAAACATGTTGCGCGACAGGAAATAAACAATTTACCTGATTTTCGGATTGCGTACCGAAATATTTGAATCCACTGTCATCATGATTTTTGCAGATATTTCGGGTTCCAATTACGGAACCCTTTTTCAATGCCAAACACATCACACACTTAGTTGACAATCAATATGTCAAGTGGAAATATTAATTTAAACCGCCTCATTTATACTTGATTTTAGATCTCTTAAGCATAACGTTTTTTTATAAAAATGTTAGGAAAGTGTATGTTAAATTGGTTTGTGTATGTGTCTACATGTATACACTCTTCGCAATGAGATTACAGTGATATAATGACAATTAATGACAACTCACTAGATAAGCGTACGTCATGCTGTGTGTATGTGTTCTCGTTTGTTTTGAATTGAGGAGTAATCAGTTAATGCAAGTGTACACTCATCCCAGTGAAATTACAGCGATTTGGCAACATCTGACTATTCACTGGATAAGCGTGTTTGTGTGTATATGCGTGAGCGTTTACTTAAAACTAAGAGCTAATCTGTTACATGTAATTACAGGCACGTGTAACGGTCATACAAGTAAAACTAAAATGATAACTGTCATTTCCTAGCTGCACACGTCAGACCTATTTTACACTTACTTTTCTAAATGAAGTAATTACGAGTGGCATTTCAGTGAGGAGGGGGAATGACACTATTAATAGAGTAAATAATTAATAGGTAGTAAAATTAAATTAGAAACGGATAAAGTGTTTCAAT
This sequence comes from Eudiplozoon nipponicum, assembly GCA_029291075.1. Classification (NCBI taxonomy): domain Eukaryota; kingdom Metazoa; phylum Platyhelminthes; class Monogenea; order Mazocraeidea; family Diplozoidae; genus Eudiplozoon; species Eudiplozoon nipponicum. The sequence continues at coordinate 22,401 of JAQBSW010003143.1, forward strand.
AGGGTAGAAAGTTAAATTAAACGGTACGTAAAATAAATTAAAAATTGCCTGATAAAGAAGATACTAGTAATAGTGCAAAGAAAATAAAATAAAAATTCAAAACAAACGAGAACACATACACACAGCATGACGTACGCTTATCTAGGACAGATTAAGTTGTCTGTCCATCTTTTATTGAAGTCTATTTTCACTCATCTGGGCTATTTCAATACGCTAATATCTCCACTGAACTTCAGTCATCAGTACCACATAGGCGTTGTGCGGGGTGTCTGTCATTTTCTTGCCCCTAATTGCAATCAAATTTATTCTGAATCTCATCCATGCTGAAGCAAATCAATCAAGTTTATTTAACATTATATGGGATCTAATTAACATGCGCGAGTCTTCCACAAACTTCATTTGCTATACAGACTTATAAGATTTCAACCTGACCAAGGTAGTATTAGAACTGACTCTGGAGTATGCACCACAGAAAAGGAGACTAAAAGGTGATTAGATTCTGTACAGGTAACATTAAAAGTTTTAAATCGCGAACTAATGACGTCTTGTTTTTTAAGACTCGTGATGATGGGTGAAAAGCAGAAGACATCGGCCAATGGATGAAGAAATATTTTCAAGAAACAAAACAACTGAAATTCAGCTTGTGCTAGTCAAAATGCAGATCAGGTAATATCATTAAACGTGTTCCTGGCGCAATCACAAAATAATAAAGAGGCTTCCGCCTTATTATTTAACGATAAACCATGAGACTCGGAGGTTATTTTGGTCTGGCTCTAAAGATACTGGCCAGGCCTAGCTTAATTAGTATCTTCCAAGAAGCTGGCATCCCTCACTGATCAACGAAGTGCCTAGACGGAAACATGTTAGTCCGGAGTAAAAACTTATTGTGTCCTCTTTCTTGAATTTAGGTTCCGTGATAAAAAAGACTATGTTAATTATTACGTGAGCTCCAAAATTCGTAGATTATATAAAGACAATACAGTTCCTACGTAAAATTCTAACTTGCTTATTATCTGAAACCGCTATCGCATCGCTATCTCCGTCTCAATCTACACTAGCTGTCTACACAAACTGTCTTAAGCACACCATTTTACTTGCTCGGATAACCGTCAGTCACGCCAATGCTTATTGCTGCACTTAATGACAATCGTGATAGCTTAATTAATTAATCAGATTTATACATTTAAAAGCCTATTGGTGTTGCTGCACATATCATCAGCAAGACTTACAGTGACCATCAATAAATCGTTTGCTACATCCTGATTTTTTTAAATCTACTGTTTGAAATCCATCTGCCGAACGACGCTAACAAGACACAAGGATGAAAAAGCAAGGCTTTTAGGAATTCTATACATTTGCCTCTTCTCTGGTATTGTTCCCATCGATCATTCTCAGGGTCGCATCTCAATGAAGCCATACAATAACAATCTGGTTGGAGCATTGCAATTGGTGACAGCGCCAGTCAATCAGTTAAGTTGCTGTTATTTTTCACAGAACCAACCTATATATATAAGAATAATAATAACAATAATAATAATAATAATAATAATAATAATAATAATAATAATAATAATAATAATAATAATAATAATAATAATAATAATAATAATAATAATAATAATAATAATAATAATAATAATAATAATAATAATAATAATAATAATAATAATAATAATAATAATAATAATAATAATAATAATAATAATAATAATAATAATAATAATAATAAATTTATTTGGCAACAAAGGCCAACAGGCCCAACAATTGAAATGAAGTACAAATCAAAAGTAGGATATGTAAATTTGAATTTTATTGTGACTAGCAGGGAGGGAGTTGAGAACGAGAAGTCCTTTCATCGACTTCGTGATAGATCGTTCTGATAAAATGGAGATTCCATTGGACTAGGAAAGATCGAATAGATAGAAGAGAATCTGCCCGCCAGTGTCGCGTGCAGGGATCATTGAATTCAGTTGAGCAAAGAACCAGCGTCCGATGAATGCCAGATGATCCAGTAGGCTTTTTGATTTTCCGATTGTTTGCTGAAACAAAAAGAATATATTTAGTAAAGCAGATTGTGGCATAGCGATCAATATTTTGATGTGGTAGAGTGAAAATGAGAATAGAAATGGTATCGGTGAGTCCTTATTTGAGTTTGAGAATCAAAGGCGAATAGTTGAAATATGTGGCTAGCCAGTAGAGATTTCACGCTCCGAAACTGGATAATAGCCTAGGGATAGAAAGAAGTGTTATGGGTTAAGGAGGAACCAGTCTCGCTTCCAATCAGACTTCTCGCATAGGAATTTGTTAAGAAGTGATTGTGAGCCGCCTTTCTAAATTCGTGATGGGATATGAGCTTTATTTCCGCGGAAAGAGCGTTGAATACACTTGTGGTTTTGGAAAAGAGATAGATTTTATTAAATATAATGGGAGTGTGGTTGGATTGGATTGAAGAGTTTCTATGAGGTGTAGTATAGTGGTGACTTGTGTGAGCGAAGTCTGATAGTGATAGGCTAGATGTAATCTTATGAACGAAAGAAATGACTCGTAAGTGACGGGTAAACCATAGCGGAAGAAGGTTAGCCAAGAGTAGCCGTTCCCGATAATTCTGGCTGTGAGGGAAAACTCGCTAAATAAATCCGTTGAAGATGTAGAGAGAATTCTAGCGATTTAGAAAAAAAGATATCAAAGTGCTTGGCCTAGTCAATTAATTCAATATCAAGGGGACAACTTGTATCTGGGAGATAACAGAATGGGTCAGAGGAAGTAGAAGTTAGCTCGAGACTTTAGGAAAGGATAGATTAAGTTATACAAGATCTTGTCGAAGATTTTAGTGAATAAAGGGACGATTATAATAAGACGGAGATCTTTGAATAAGAAGATTGACGATATACCATTTTTTTGGAATAGGAGAGATCGTCGAATTAAGCCATTCCGGGAGAAAATAGGTAGTTTCAAAGCATCGGTTGATAATATCGGCAAGCAGAGAGAAGAGATTTAAGACAAGATGTGCAATCATCCTGACAGAAACATCGTACTGATCAAATTGGTGTATAGATTTTATGTCTTTGATTGCTTGAACGACAAAGGTTAGAGAAATAATGAACCAGCGTAGTGTCTCAGCGTCTCCGTTGTCAAGCATCTCAGCAGGCGAAGTAGGAGTGGAGAAGGAGTCTGAAAGATAATTTAGATAATCTTTGGCAAAGCTGGAGCCTGTTTGAAAAGTTTAATTTATGACATTCCAACAAAGTTGACTACCTTAGGTGATTAAATATGGATAATTTTGTCTTGGCTGTAAAAAACAATCATAATAAAAGCTTGTCCCAGCTCCTGTAGCTGTTGAAACACTTTAACCCATTATTAAAACAGTCCATGCAGTCTAGTCTGGACTACGGTCAATTTATAAAAAACAAATAAACTCAGGCCCTCTTTCGTCAATACATCAGTTTCCTAGCAAACTCTACAGATGAGGTTTGCAACTTTTGTGCTCCCATTAGTTGCATTTTTAAATTATCCATTGATTCCAATAAGCCAATGAATAACTCGTGCTGGATCAGCTCCGTGTTTGTCCTATTGAGTCTGCTGAATTTATCCACCACCACGCTTTCCTTCTCAGAAATGTGAGAAATTGTTTTGTAATAAATCTGCTAGAAGGATTATTTGTGCGTTTACACAGGGGAAAAATAATCTGCCTTTTCCACTTAGATTACTTATTGGCGACTTTTGATTAGACATAACTCCGAGTTGATAATTATCAAATTAGTTCTCATAGTGCAGCACTTCATCATATATCGCGCGTAATTCCTTGCGAAATTTATCATAAAGGTTTTCTAAGTCCGAGAATTTTGTAATGTAAAACTAGATTGGACTGACTATATATTTTTCTCTCTGCTATAGGACTGATTCAACTGCTTCATTGAATGCATTGGTAACTAGCTCAAACTGTTTAGTCCGGTGCATACGTGACAAAGTATTGATATCGCCAAGCAGGGTCATAACTCTTTGGAATTTCTCATCACCCCCTTGGCTAAATATCACAGGTCAGGACCTCTAGGTAGTGCTTCTGTCTAGAATGGGGTGTCGGATTAACAGTCCTCATAGTATAACTAGTTCAAATGAACATAAAAATTAATGCAGTTGGAATAAATTTCAGTGATTTGTTTCATTCTAAATTTCTTGGATTTTGTCCTGTAAGGGTTTAATTCCTTCCTTGGAGACTATTTTCCCACAAAAATCTATAGATTGGAAACAAATATCGCTTTCCTCTGGATTGCCTACAGAACAATATTGTTTCATATTAGACTAAACGTTTTACAAGACCTCTTGTTTTACTCGAAATCGATTTGATATGATGATGTCTTAATTACTGACCATAATAAATGGGCAGTTCTGAAGAACTTTTTTCCGAAAAACGCTGGAATGTCTGGCTTGTATTCTTCACCACACCCGATAGTTGTGAGTAGCTGTAAGTTACTATAAAAATGAACTTTACAGCAGTACGCGGATTATACTCAAACACAATAAGTTTATTATACTACAGTTTCAAGGTTGTCAAGACTTTACACCAAATGATATTCCGTAGCATAGTGCTCTGGTTGAGTATAGGATACGAATCACCTGTGACGAAATTAAACAGCTTGAAGTTATCAACACGCTCTCCACCGTCTCGATTCAATTTCGATAAAGATTATTTTTGGAAATACAAATTTGTAATTTGAGGTTCTTAAAGTTTCTTCGTCTGGCAATCGCAACAGTAAAACATTTCTATTTTGCACTAGTGGCTGATAATTGGGTGGGCAGATTAACTGCGTCACAAACTCAGTTTGGTGCTCATTTACTGTTATCAACCAATTGCACTTGGAATTAAACGGCTGAACATTCCAAGGTGTTTCACGATTACGGCGTTCAAATTTTCCGATACAATGGGTTGTTGTTTGTGAGTTTGCAATATCGCCTCCAAGTTGTTTTCAATTGTCCTGGTCTTGTGATCCAATACCTGACTAAAACTGATATAAATTTTATCCAAACGACATTGTCGGTTACGTCACCGACCACAAAATTTTCCTTTAACAAAGATTACATCTTTAATGTGACTAACTGCTTTTCAAACCTTTCTATCATTATTGGACTTCCGTTGGCAGCCTTTAGTTGATAATCAACTGTAAAAAATTCATTTCTTCCACATCTGTTTGAACTATGCTGATCTATGCGCCTGCTGACATAGGAACACCTAGAAACTTTGTTCGTTCCGGATCGTTAATTTATTTCTGGTAAACCCGGCAATTTTTGCAGTATCTACTCTAGTCAGAATCTGACCATCTTGCTGGCTGCCATGGTGTGCTTCTCTAATATCGAAGATTCCGAGCTTCACTTTGCCGACCAAAATTGAACTTTAGTAGGCACACGATGGAGGCTTTTAATCACAATCTCCACTTATATTAGAATTCACCGCGAATTCCAATGTGGTATTTTTCTTAATCAGTTTTATATTACCTATCCAACTGAGCACCCCTAAACGTGAGAAGACTCAAACATCTCCTTGGCTCTTTTCTCTCTGGCCATATTTACATAGTGTCATTCACTATTTGCCTAACACATCAAAGCGTTTTCGCGGATGTTTACCGTAGTTTAAAATGATTAATTTAATCCAGATATTATCATCTACATTTCGCAAAACATTGAAACTTATGCTTATTAATCATTACTGCGAATTTTTGACTAGTAATACCTACATGTTAAATCACAAGAGTTTCTGAATATTTCTTGGCCTGCTATATCGTGAACGAATCTGGGGTAAATGCGTATAACTCAGGTATTTAATATTTGTAAACCTGGCAAACTGCGTTGGATGCTTTCATTTTGGCTGGAAGTTCAGCTAAAAATATCGAATCACTTGTAAAATATTTGATCCAACAACTTTGGTACGCATTCATTCATAAAGGACAGATTAAGTTTTAAAAGAAACATGTTGCGCGACCGGAAATAAATCGAGGCTTACCGATACTTGATCTACTGAATATTGTCAACATCATGAGTTTGCAAGATGGACCTTCAATTACGGAGGTCCTTTTCAATGCCAGTCATACTTCGACAATCATATAACAGTGGAAGAAACTGCTCATTTATACTTGCCTTTTAGATCTCCAAACACGTTATGCTTAAGAGATCTAAAAACAAGTATAAATGAGGCGGTTTAAATTAATATTTCCACTTGACATATTGATTGTCAACTAAATGTGTGATGTGTTTGGCATTCAAAAAGACCTCCGTAATTGGAGGTCGAAATATCTGCAAAAATCATGATGACAGTGGATTCAAATATTTCGGTATGCAATCCGAAAATCAGGTAAATTTAAGCGTATTATTTATAGTAACTCGTTTTCGCGCTGTATAAATGTCGGCTGGTTTGCTTCACAATTAATAAAGAGGACTCAAGGCAAACGGCTTACACTTGTTTACCTCAACACAGAAGGCTTGGCGTATTTTGAAACAAGTTGGTTGATATATGGACAGGAGGCCTGTTGACAACTTAATCCCAATGACACCTAAGTGACCTCTATACTGGCGACTCTTTAGTAATTGACGCAGTTTTGGATCAAATGCACAATATTAATGATTAAGTTTTGGTGGAATAGAACTGCAAATCCATCTCTCTCGACAAGTGTTTCACAATATAGATACGGCTCATGTAATATAGTATCATATATTTAATCATTACTTCGCTTTGTGTATATTCGTTAGACTGAATACACAGACCAATGCAGATATAAATAGTATGTTAATTAAACAGATATATATATACATATATATATATATATATATATATATATATATAATGATGATTAAAACCGTGTAGGCTAACAGGAATAAAAAACTCAGTAATTTATAATAGGATGACACTGAATATATTCATGAGAGCATTCACCGAAATGTTGTAATACTATAGTTTACGACTTAACATGATAGTTTCAATGCAGAACTATTTAGCACAGTAAAATTAATAAATAATTTCAAACTAATATTAGCTAGTTTACATGATTGTCTTTTCTCACAGGAAAATGACAACATGATACAAAGCATCACGCTTCGAAACATCGTCCATGGACTAATACATCATATAAATCTCTGCACATAATTAGTAAGAAAGAAGGTAGCCTTATTGCATTAAACCAGTAATAATTGTACAATTATTTAAATCAAGGTTGCGATCTTGATATAAACACCGGTCCGGTTATACGCGTGCATTTGTCAGTATAAACTAGGCATTGAGTAATGTGGTAAAGACAAATCCACCCAGTAGATCGGATTCGCCCTTATTAAGAACACTTCAAGTACTGCTCAGAATTTTCCACGAACAGGGCTCGTACTTGGGAACGTCTACTTCAGAATCTGTTGCACTTACCACTAATTAGAGAGATGCCACAGTTAAGGGAAGTTAACAACTCAATTAGAAACTAAAGCACGGTCCTATCAGAGGACATGAGTTTGAGTAAAATTAAGCCTAAATGAAAAGCAGAATATGATACAATATGTAAATGCCATGAAAGTCTAGTTTTTATACTTCATAGATTAAAAGCGGTTATGATCAATTCAGCAAACCAATCCGCATATCATGAGTTCGGATATTGCACAGTTAAAAATATTTCTCACACTATGTTTATACAGTAAATATTTCTCACAATATGTCTAGACGTGTAAATACGTCAGTGATTTTCGAAAACAATCCGCTTCATATTAGGATGTTACCTGATGTAACATGGCCGATAAACATTGCCATAACTATAATTTTTAACGTCATTATATAGTGCAGGGCCGCGTAACTTTTCTGAATATGCGACGTTATTTTCTTAGTACATGGAACCGACTGAGACATCGGTGTGTATTGGCGCCGCTTTTCGAACATCCTTTCGAGGCGTAAATTTACATGTTATTTCTGAGAGACGATGATAAGGTATCTGTTTTCAGCACTGGCTGTGAGGACACTTAATCGTATGATGTACAGCGAAGCACAATGTTAGCGATGTGTACGCAAAAGGCCAGAAACTCTTATGGCTCCAGATCAGAAATATCGTATGCAAGTGAATAAAGTGAACATGCGCTCCATCGAAACCTGAATTCCGATAAAGATGCACATACAATCTAGCTAATACGTCAATTGTGTCGATATTCGGTTAAACTATCAACAATAATAAAATAAATTATCGCACGGATAGTGGTAACAATATTTTAAATAATTTTTGCGAGCTTGAAGTAAACACCAATCCAATTGTTTTTACGACGACTTTACTACTTGTGAGAAACATTTACTAACTAGACAACATCCAAACTCAAGATAAGCTGATTGTTCTTTCTCTTCAAATAATAATCGTATGTTCTTTTTATGTTATTGATGTTGAATTTAAACTTAATGATAAGAATCATCTGTCTAGTTACTCTTTGAACGCAATAGTGAGAGCCTTTTTGTACTTCTTTCACAAAGTTTGCCTTTTCGACTTTCACTTTGAAGATCTGGCATAGGAATTATGCCTCAAATTGCACACATTAATAATGAAATAATAATTCTATTTCTGCTGTCGAATATCGTTTGTCTGCCTACTTTAAGTTCCCCGAGTAAAATATTGCTGGATAGTTCACCGTCAATATATTGTGACATTGTAAACCTAAATCCATGTCGGATGGATATGTGAACATTATTTTGGTCGCACTGTATTTGATAGCGGTTATCCTAACATTTTGTGCAAAAATTATTCAATACTTTTAAAGATAAGTTGATCTGCAGAATCCCGAAGTACATGCGTGTTGGCTTTTTGTGATTTCATCCATTCGAGATATCTGGTGTACCTTGATGTTCGTTGCGCGATCATCAAAGTAGGTTACCTGTGATAGTTGTACATACCAAGAAAGCGACGTCATTCTTTGTTATTTGCGTTGCCGTAAAATTTTACTGGTGTCAAATTTATCCTATAGTGTACTCAGAACTTTGTGTCTCAATGAGTGTCCAACAATTGCCACCAGTTTTTAGGCCCACACCGACTTCTTTCATGTTCAAATACAGACTATATTTGTCAATTTGACTAACGGTTTCATTGATTTATTGCAAATATTGGCTAATGTCTTTAGCGCCAATTTTAATGTGATCAATATAGCAATATGTGTGCACGAATTTCTTCATGATCTCATACATGAAACGATATCACGTCTATGATGCGCTGTATAGACTAAAAGCTATTCTTGTTTTTTCGTTGATACAATGCCGTGTTAGGACGGTCGCTTTTGCTATACTTTCCTTACCTAATAGAATTCTACGCTAGACCGATGTAAGGCATCATACAGCAAAACCTTCGTATTTTTTTTATATATCGATCAAGAACAGTAACATGCTTGAGGGTACGATAATCAGCAAACAATCCACAATCACCAACTTGTACTGTGCCCACATATCTACACTACCATTCTCAGTCATATGACCAAATATAGCCTTGGCTTTATTTAGATTTTCTATTTTAAAAGACAGTTTACTCTCGAACTTATAAACTGCGAGCACGCACAAAATTATTACGCCATTGGGATACATAATTTTGTTCATGCCGAATTTGACATATAATTCAGTTGCTACATTTTCCATTTCGCTTTTTGGAGTTCTTAATCTAATTCATACATGCATTCATCTTAGACTTGGCAGCCATGAATACATAAATAATACATTGTAAATGTTTTGCCTTCTCACTTCTGCCAACTGGTCGTCTGATTATTCATTGTTCATGGTTAAGACTGGTAATGGCTGCGCAATTTTTATTAAAATACATGGTGGCGAATAGTGAAAGCCTACTTGATAACTTTGGATGAGCAACCTTACTAGTTGCACGACATGGCATAACTGCCAACAGAAGCATGCAGGCAAGCATTTTGATTAAACAATCATTGATCTTGCGATGATGGCAAAACTTCTTTAAATCAAGTTTGCGATGTTGAAGTAAACCCCAATCCTATTGAATTTCAACAGTCATTAAGAACAGCAAAATACCACCAATCGTAACACACTGACGCGTTTCGACCTTCCACGATCATTATAAGAGTACGACGGAAAACTGACTAGCGAGGATCAAATCGCATTTCATATATATAAAAAGCACAATTAAATATGCGGCTCTCACCTCTAGTAGTTTCGCAAAAATTGAACTTGATTGAAAATGTCGGCTGCACATTTTCTACGCAGTCACGAACATTAACTATTTGAAGCTTTCGCCACACATATATATAGGCAATAAAATTAAAAAACCATTGATTGCGCGGGTGGTGGAAAAAATTATTTAAATCAAGTTTGCGATCTTGAAGTAAACACCAATCCCATTTTATTTTACTAGACGTCGTAAAATATAGCAAATCTACCGTGAGTCACACTCACTGACGCGTTTCGACCATGCATGATCACCATCAGAGTACGATGGAAAACTGACTGGCGAGGATCAAACCGCATTGCATATATATGTGGGAATCCTCAAAGCAAGACAGAACATTAAGTAAAGAAGGTCAATGCGAAAGGCGTATACATTGTTTAGAAAACAAGAACAACAACATTTAAGAGATATCTGACTGAAAACCATGACGAGAAAGCTGTTAATCTATTGAATCCGTACAAAATGACGAAGATGCAGATTATTATGGCACTGTGTGTTATAAAATTTCAGAAGATGGTCTTGGAAGTGAAGTACCGAAACGTTAATCCGCCAAGGTTGGATTCAACTTCATTTTCGGTGAATAGTACGAAATATGTGGAGGCCATCCATCGCGAAACCGAACTCAATGCGTACGTGGAAAAGATGATCATACAAATCACTGCCGAACTAAGAATGATAATCGATTACCTAAGTAAGACAACCATCTTCCCTTAGTTGGATGGACACAACAGTTACGGATATGCACACACACGAACACAAACGTGAGTTTCAATCTAATCTTGGTTGTTCGGCTTTAAAATATCCACGATTTTGTTTTTTGGGTTATTGATATGCACTCTCAGTTCCGCAACGTCGTAAAACCAAGAGTAGATCGAACTTAATTTTCAGTGGTGGTGTGGCAGCCTTCGGAGTTGTGGGACGAGTAAGCACCCAGTCACCACGAAGCCGAACTCACCGCGTACTAAGAAAAGAGGATCAATAATAACATTGCGACCACCCACAGAAAAAACTCGAGGATTTTTAATATAGAGCTGTATATTTGATTTTCCATAACCCTGTAGTTGGTGAGTTAGTTAGCTGTTGTGCTTTGATGATGACCACAGAAGGACAAAACGCGTCATCAGGTGTGACACAACGCAGTTTTTCTATGTTGTGCAATTTTTACATAAAATTGAATGGATATTTGTCTTGGTTTCGAGAAACATAGTTGACGAACTTTTATCGCCATTCAAACCAAGATTTATTGTCCACAGATCAAAGAAAACATCGAATCTTTTACTTGTTAATTAATATGGATAACAGTTTGGGTATTACCGCGAGCTCTGAACGGAAATTGACATATAATGTTAGATGGGCATTATTTAAAGGGCTTTTTTTGATATGACAGACAGTAAAATTAATATTGGCATCATTTAGACGTTAATGATCTATACACGTTAGCCGCTCATCTGTAGAAGCCAGCGTTAGAGATAGACAAGTGGCCACAACTTAAATTTACGACGCATTCTGATTAGTTACAATATAACCTTAATCATTTATGCTGTCAAAGGGAAATGTGAAGCGCTTAACGCTATACCGCATTCGTTCTTGCAGTACAACGTCTCTTAGGTATACAATGCGTTGAAACTAGTCGGTCCGTACATGCTGAAGCCGATTTTCGTTTGCCTTAGCCATGAATATATGACTGATTGACGTGATGCCGGTTAAAAGGATACAGCTTTACGATTGCACGTATTTTCATCGCCAAAAACTTAATATGAATGGCAAGTAGGGTGCTATGCGCTCACTTTATAGGCTGGAGGCGGAAAATTTACCTTTCACGTTATAATTTCAGTTAGATGTTCATTTGGGGGCGTATTCAAAATGCACCATTCTAATATCACAAGATTAATGTAAGTTCGCATAAAAATCGTCTACACATTCCCTGTAGCGGAATTATGTTGAGGCTATATTTGTTGCATTTAAAAAAATTAGAACCCCGGCAACATGTAGGATAATTTGGAGTGAAAACGTTTAAATTAAAAAAAAATTATTTCACTGATTTTGTGTGATTTAACTTAAAAAGAGTTCAAACAAATGATTTTCTAATATTTGAATATACATTGTTTTATTAGTATAAGCTATTTACCTCAATCTAATGTATGAATAGGAGTAGTTTGTGATCACTGAGTTGACACCGTGCGAAATAACTAGATTTCTACTTACACTAAATAGAAGCTCCCTTAAAATCATCTGGATGTAACACCTGTGAGAAAAAAAAAAACAGCAAATATCAAGCCAAATCGTATTTATTAAATAGTTCTGGAAAGTTAACTTTTATAAAAATCAAGGATTTAAGTTCAAGGTAGCTTTGTACGTATTTCAGAAAAGCTGAAGTTTACACGACATAATGATAATTTAGATTTTATTACGATTAAGCATATATTTGATTGAGAAAACAATTATCCAGTAGTGAATACATATCGCAAAATTACTTATAAAATAGACAATTTTCCCAAAGTTGCTAATGAATTGGACAAAAAATGACAAGTAAAGTTATTACTCTTTCACTATTAACCTAATAAATATTATTAATTGATATGCATACATAATAAAATGACGTTACTAATTCAAGCAAGTGAGTTGCGATCTATTCATCCGTTTGAGAGTTTAAAGTTATCCATAAAAGAGAAAAATCACACAGCAGATTAACAGAACGTTTAAGACTTGAATTGTTAGAGAACAACGATAAACTCAAGCTAATTCCAAATAATTTCTAAAAGTAAAAACGGAAAAGATTGGCGTATACGCATACATTACAATACACAAAAATAATGATGCGTTTCGTGAAATCTGTGCCAAGTAAATGTGTTCTTCCGTTTCAAAGCATAAACAATGTGAAGTTTACTAAATAGATAAAACAAAACAAAGCTTCGTACAGGAATAATATTGTGTATATAAACTGAAAATTCCCATCAAATGTCAGTTATATTATCAAATAGCCAGACGTTTTGTTCCGTTGGGATTATGTTACAGAGGTGTGTGAAATACGGAGCTTGATTGTGAAACGAGTAAAAAAATGCGCTGCTTAGAAACGACAAGATCGTTCCCGTTTAAAGATAACGAAAAGTTTTTAAAAAACGTGTGTTTATGAACGCTTGGACTTAAACATTTTTTAAAACAGCAGATTTTGCGGCTACAAACTAAAGTTATTTTTTTAATGTTCTATTTTATCAATGTACGTAGAAAGCATAAATTGATAGGTTGACAATATGTGCACAGCTGAATATTACGCTAAACAACCTTTCTCTTAAAAAATACTTTAATTTGCGTAGCGCTGTCATTATACAATTTGTTTGAACAGAAGTTTATTGCAAGGCAATTGATAGAACTTGTAGGTCGGTAAAAACACGATTCTGTAAATCAACTTTGCCAGCTTGAAGTAAACACCAATCCGAGTGTGTTTAACCAGTCATCGAACAACATAGGCTAAACTGCCGACTGGCGGTAGTTTTGCTGTGTTGATCGACGACTGGTTAAATACAATGCGATAAGTGCTTACTTCAAGCTCGCAAACTTTATTTAAAGAATGGTTACCAACACCCGCGCAATCAATTATTGTTCAAATCTTGATTCTTTTTCATTTCCATGCGCACAGCTGGACGACAAAGCTTAATTTAACAGCGTTTTCGTACAGTATACTTTTGGTCGACTTCACAGTGAGGGGACCAGTGAGAAACCATCAATCAATGCAAAAGCCAAACTGTGCATCTGGATATGTAAAGGAATCAATATTTTACCGACCTGAAAGTGCTATCAACCGTCCCGCAATAGACTTCTGCGGAGATCTTCCTATTACTTTTAAAACGTTTGTAAAGATGCAAACACCCTTCATAATCAGTTCACCATTGAAACTGAAAAAATGAGTTATTTCGATCGATTTAGGCTAACTGCGCTTTTTGGTGTGAATTTACATTATTATGTAAACACCTAGTTAAGACAACGTTGAAATGATTTTTTTCCAATATATACACATGTGTATACAAAGTTTCATGTTACTCAAGGACAACAAATTTATCGAGATGTTGCGTTTAGCAATCGGCAACATTGAAGGTGAGGATAGCAATTAATTAATTTTAGTAGAGAGACTTGAGGTGAAAATCAATCTTACAACGCAGAACTGGTCTCAGCCTAAGGCTAAATTGCCGTAAATTACATATTTTGCCGTGTTTGGCCTACCATGGTCAACAGTAGCAAGCTGACTGGCATTAACAGAACCATTGAGATTACATCAAATAATGCACGGAATACTTAACCATGGTAAACTCGCACAAAGTAGACTGGCCTAGTGCCAGCAGTTGACGGGAGTTCCGTGTTACGATTTGAGTTTTGCACAAATGCGAGAACTCGATTTCATAAATTCGATTAGTCTGCATCGGTTAATTTATGCCTCCTAAACGTTTGCCCGTATGCACACAAAAGAGTCCGTTTTAATATCTCACAGTCTGTTATTGCTCGTAAATTAATGTATTTTTGTCTAAATTTGATCGATCACAAATTACCTTTTCTAGGTTTCACCGTAAGTACTTTTGCGAATTTAATAGGTCACGGGTGGAAACACATAGACCCATAGCCATTTAACATACAGTAATTTCAATTAAGATATTTCCTGTCATTCCTGCATTTGCTCGTATGTTAAATAGCTCTGCGTTTTGTACTTATCAGGTGAATAATTTCACATTTCCATAAATGTCGACTGGCTGATTGATTACAAATGATATTTCTTTTGATTTGATTGTAAATACCTCCGCAAATTTAATGATTCCTGAGCGGAAGTAACTAGATTCTGCCAGGTCCTGAATCCAGGCTGTGCTACAGCATTGCGGACTAGCCGGCTCGCGCGATTGCATATTTGAACATATTTCTGTGGTGGCAGCCTGCTACCACTTGTGACCAGCCCTTTTTCACGTGCGGCCTGTGAATTTCTTTTACAATAACACGGTAATTCCTAAACTATTTTCAATTTCATGGGAAGAGGCAATAGATATAGTGTGACTTATCGAATTATCCTACGTGTGATGACGAAGATTTTAACGTCAAGACCAGTTAGAATTGAAATTTTAAGGATTATATTTTTTTGAACAGTAACTGGAATTTCGCCTCTTAAACTTCCATGGAAAATTGACAATTCTTTGATACTGTAAGATTAAGGGCATCTTTTGTGGATGTGGCCTATTGACATCTAAGAATTGTTCTAGATGCCCAATCTTAAAATATCCTAATATCTTCAGTCATTTATACAGCCCGTTAGTTATTTACATCATATTTTCCAATATCTGGAATTTTGCCTCTGAAATTTCAATAGCGAATTGACAGTTTGAATTCTGCTAGATTATAGCGTCTTTTTCCGCATTGGCATATTAACATCTAAGAATTTATTTAGATAGATAATCCTGAAAAATTTCCTAATATCTTCAGCAATTTCTGCAGCCCTTTGTTCACATCATATTTTCTAATACATTGAATTTTTCCTCTAAAGTTTCAATGGCGAATATGCAGTCTCCATTCTGCTAGGTTATGGCGTCTGTTGCCGAAGTGGCATATTCGGATCTACGAATTGATCAAGATACATAATCAAAAAAATTTCCTAGTTACTTCAGCCATTTCTGCAGCCTGTTATTTACATAATATTTTCCATTAGGTGGAATTCTGCATCTTACCGTTCAATGGCCAATTGAAACTGTGTTTCTTCGTAGCCTATGGCGTTTGTTTACCGAAATCGTACGTTCACTTCAAAGAATTGGTCTGGATACCCACCCTTCCACAGAAAAGTTTGTAGCAATTTCAGCACTTTCTGCAGCCTGCTATTAACATTAAAGTTTTCACTTGCTAGAATTTTTCTTCTTAATTGTCAATAGCTAATTGACGGTTTGTTTGTTGCTAACCAATAACGGTAGTTGCCGCGGTCGTATATTTATTTTTGAGAATCAATCTGGATAGCTATTCTCCTAAATAACATTTTTTAGTACCTTCAGTTATTCCTGCAGCATGTTATTAACATCACATTTTCATTAGCTCGAATTTTGCCTTTTAATGATCAAGACCTAATTCAAACTTACGATGTTGCTAGAATATTTCTTTTGATATCGAGTTCGTGTATTCACTTCTAATAATTGATCTGGATGCCAAATATTTCAAAGAACTTTTCTTAGCACACTCAGCCATTTCTGTAGCTTGATATCAACATCAGAGTTTGCATTTGCTGGAATTTTGCCTCTTGACGTTCAAAGGCGAAATGACACTTTGGTTGTTTCTAGCCTACGGCGTTTGCTGCCGAGGACGTATATTCATTTTTAAGAATTTATCTGGATACAAACTCGCCCCAATAATATTCTTAATATCTTTGGGCATTACTGCTGTCGGTTGTCAACATCAGTATACTTTAGCTGAATTTTTTTCTCTTAAAATTCAGCGGCGAATTGACCCTTTGGTAATTACGAGTTTATGCTAATTGTTGTTATGGACGTATTATCACTTTTTAAATGTATCTTGATACCCTTTCTCCCAAAGTAAATTTTCTGGCACATTCATCCATTTCTGTAGCATCAAATTAATATCAGAGTTTGCATTTACTGGAATTCTACCTCTTGACGTTAAGAGGCGAATTGACTCTTTCGTTGTTCCTAGCGCATTGCTTTTGCTTCCGAGGTCGTATGTTTCCTTTTAAGATTGATGTGGATATACACTCACTCAAAAGTATTCTTAATATTTTCATTCATTACTGCTGCCAGTTTTCAACTTTATATTTCCTATAAGCTGAAATTATAGCTTTTAATAACCAATGGCGAATTGACCATTTGTTTAGATACTTTTTGTGGCGGAGAACAAATATATATGAAATTAAGAATTAAGTTTTTCGTAAATAATAATAAATTAATTCAATTATGACTAGAAGGAAAACCCAAAAACAACATGAACGGAAAGCAAAATCTCGTGCAGATTCCTTTCGTGCTCACTGGCGACTCATCAGTAGGAACCAGTATTATGCCCTTTACCCACTATAAACTTGGATGAGTAATGTGGGAAAATCGGACGGTACAATCTCCTAAACGAATGTGTGAACATGCAGAAGTGAAGCTAACTTCAAAGAAAGTCTTCGACAATGCGATTTTGACGCTAACTAACTCTATATAATATATATATACCGAGGGTGCAAAGGATACCAGTATTGTATCAGCATCTGGTACCAACATTATAATACCAAAAAGGTACATGGTACTAACACTACGGTTGCCCAGTCGGTATATGATACCAACACGATGGATTTCAATGTATGCTATAGTTTACCAAAATTGAAAATTAAAATTATTTCTGAACACCAATTACTCCAGCAAACCCATACACTCTGGCCTCGATCCAATGTACACGAGGTTATACTTTCCGTTCATGCTGTCTACTATTAATATCAAATTGACCATTAACTAGAATTCTTCCTCTTTACTTTCGGTCACGAATTAATCCTTCGTTTGTCGCAAGTCTATGGTCATTGTTTCAATGATCTTATATTCACTTTTATTCATTGATCTGCATACCTATTCTCCCGGAGTATATTTCTTAGTACCTTGGGGCATTCATGAAGCCTGTTATTTAATATCTGATAGTTTGCTACCAAAATGTGCAATGTTGATGTGATCTTTTTGTTGTTGCTAGACTAAGGCGGGTTTTGCCGAGTTCGCATGTTCACATCTAAAAATTGACCTAATCACCCATTCTTAAAAAGAATTTAGTCTTAGTACCTCCAGCCCTTTCTACAGCCTTTTATTTAATCAGATGTCCCGAATCAAGTTGACTATGTTTATTATCACGTTGCGTTTTAATGCTATATGTAAGGCAATTATGTAATAAGTGTACTGTCTATGAAGGTTAATTTTTGCGCAAAAACTTTCGCGGAACACGACCATATTTTACATGGATAATTTCACAAGAGACAGCGTTTGTCCGCCATATGTTACAAATCTGCAGCGTTTTCAATGTAAAGGATGAACTAATATATGCAATTTAACTATCTGTTGTACTAGGTACGCTCCTTCGTTCTTCGTTTCAGAATTGCGGCGTCTAGTTGAATCTTGGTTATTTCTAGCAAAATGGGAGGTTCATAACTTATAATTGTAATACTGATAATTTAGCAAATAGTTTAATACTAGTTTCTCACCAATAGGAGGGCCTTCGGATTTTCATTATCTTTTTGAGAGTTTTGGGCACATATGTGGAATTACTGGACATGCTGCTTTTAAAGTATTTTATCATTAAATGTTGGAATTATATGAAGGTATGTCAAGGAACTTCACGTTTTCATTGTCGGTATTCAAGATTTCCAAAGTAACAGATGTGTCTAAAGACACGATACACCCAGTTATTTCGGTCTCATTCAAAGTAAAAGCGATGACACATCGCACGACATTACAAAAAAGAAGCAGTCCATATTACGTAATAGCAAGACAAACATATCTAAGATGGGATTGGTTACGATAAATTGTCACTCACGATTGGATGAATTACGGCTTTATATATATATATATATATATATATATATATATATATATATCAAGTAGATCGATTTCTTTATTAGCGGGTGGTCATCAACTACTTCTATAAATTGCCAGAAAAATGCGTCAACTCAAGACACAGTTGCATTTGAGTCAATCTGCCACACATCAACTGCGCCAACCATGTCGCAGACTGAATGTAATTTACAGTTAGACACAACAATTGGTTTGTTGGTGGTTATTTTCTTCAAATGGTGTCAATTAGACTGCTTTTGTTCTAAAGTATGAACTGGTCGCCTCATGCCTGTCTTTGTAGAGCAGACAAGCTTTTTTGTGTACAACTGAAAATTGCATCATCTGCGCGCATTGAGTGGAGCAGCGGTTGATTTGCAAATATACTCCGGTTCAGGACCCAAGCGCAAGAAGTCTGAAAAGTACTTTATCCTCGTTAGCTTGCCCTCGTGCTCTGATAATCACCACAGAAGTTCGTACCGCGTCTGATCGTGCGACTGACGGTAGTTTGTTATGTTGTGCGAGTTGTTTAATTAAATTTAATTAGTACGTATTTCTCAGAGCAGCTATATTTCGAGAAAAGGAAGCTTGTTCTTTTTCTCTTCCTTGAGTATAAGTTTGATGTTTGAATGGTTTTATTGGTCTGTTCTAAGACCTATCGATGATTTACATCTTTTCGAATAAAGCACAGTAGATCATCTACGTATCTTACATATACCGTGCATTGCTTAATTACATTCTTAAATCCTCCATCTTTTAGAAAATTTAATTATTCTGAAGTTTTGAGTAAAGTTGAACAACTTGATAATTACCGATATTTGCTCTCACGCGTTCCGCCAGAATGATTTAAATGGATTTTCTACTTATCGTAATACAATTTGTTATATTGCGTGGTGTTAAAAATTCTTAGTATAAACTTCTTGATAACAAATTTCTCTTATTCTTCGTGGCTACTTCACTCAATGTGTAATTTGTACTTATAATATATATATATATATATATATATATATATATATATATATATAATCCATTTTTATCTTCAGTTCTGAATTATTAGTCTTTCAGCTGCAAGAAAATCGCACAATTATTAAATACATCAAAGTAAATTTAATTTTGAATAATGCCACTTAGATATTTCCAAAAAGGTTTTGAAAACTTTGTATATGCATTAATAAATGAATGAATAAATTGGTGCGCAACACCTAATACACAAATGCATATATTAATCAGATATCAGCAACAAGCAATATCTAACTGATTTACACATTGTTTGTTGCGAAGATCTATATACACACATATATATATATATATGTATATATATATATATATATATATATATATATGTGTGTATATATATATATATATATATATATATATATATATATGCGCACCTAGTTAAAATTAGTTCAAATAGGATAAGAAAGATTTATAAAAGTCCTTGCGGGAATCAGCAGTATGAGCCGGTACTAAGCTATATCCAAACTATATAATTTGTCAAGGAATGTAGTGGACGTTACGGTATGATTAACATTTGCTGCCTTATGCAATGCTTATTTCATACTGAAAAATTTTTATACATCGTTTTTGGTGTTTATATCCAACACGGAACCTAAAATTAATAATAATTAATATCACCTAGCACAAAATTTATGATAATTTAATAATGAAACATTGTTACATTTTGTTGTCCTTGCATGTGTTCAATCCTAACATATGTATTATTTTTTTAACTTTGCACAATGAATTATTGTTTTTTCGACGTGCAGATGGAAGCATGTCCAGGTTTTGAAACCTTTTACAGTTTCCGAACAATAATAATTTTTTTTCTGTCCATTATTTAAACTTTTTATTGACAACGCATTCAAACTCCTACAAAAAGCAAAGAGTGCGAAACAGAAGAACGTATTTTGCTTTTACTAATTTTCAAATTTTCGACTATGTACCAAAACGATTGAAGGCATTCTCTTTGAAGCTTCGATTATTCCTCTTTTTAAAATTCAGACAATAGAAATTATTTGGCGTAGGATTGTTTCTGTATTTGTCCACGTTTTATAGCAGTAGTTCAGGTTAAATTAAATTGAAATTTTTTTATTAGAGTCTACAGCTTTCGAGAAAATGAGAAATATTCTTCCTCTGACAGACACAAATAAGAACTACTTTCATCAAGTTTGCGATCTGATTGCAAACAACAGTCACATTTTATGCGTACATTTTTCAGCATAAACTAAGCATTGCATAATGTAGAAAAGGCAAATCATCCAGTAGACCAGTTTCGTCCTTACTGGGAACTCATCACGTACTGTAAGCGGAATATTTTGTACTTACATAAGCAATGCGAAAAACGAAAAAAATGTATCGACCCACAATTATGATTCATCAGTAAGCATGAAATGAGTATATAAAGTATACTATAATTTTTGTTTATATTAACGTTGCAATGCCTTCTTGGTCCTGTATTAAGTTGCTTTTCCAATTAGCAAGAAATTGTTCAATATACTCAGGAATATATTCGAATTTCTGATGTAATTTTAGAAAAGATTTATCTTAGTTAAAACTATGCATGCTTTTTTTAACAGTATAGTAATGAAAACGAACTTGAACTTAGTTAATACAGATTTATTGTCGTTTAACTTGGCAAATTCAGAATTCATTGAATCAAAGCTCTAGTACGGGATATATTTTTATTTAAGATTTTAGTGTCTGGTTATAGAATAAGTGAATTCTTTTCTACTTTAATTATTAATCAATTCAAATAACTGGAAATACTTTGACATATTTATTTACGCAGGCTCTCCATAAATAAAACCATAATGGCGAATAAAATTATTAATTGTGCTAATATTTGTTGTTCCGGTTCGAATTAAAATGGTACCATTTTGTATCACCTTACCTGTAATACATAAATGAAGATATTTTGCGGCATTGATGGGTTGCATTACTCTGAAGCTAATTCTCAAGTATTCAAATCTCAGACGCAGCAATTATGGATTATAATGTAAACTTAAATAAAAAAAACGAAACTTGCCTATAAAACAAAAAGCATTTGATATTTTGCGCATTGATGAATTAATCCTAAATATGCAAATAAAGTAAATCTTCAGACTAATGAGTTAATTGAATATCGCGACTAGAGGCATTATGGTGGTGGATATAGGATAACTGGTTGAATTCTTGGTTGAAATGTGATAGATATAAAGACTCTGCTGAAGAAAAACTTAACAAAAAGTGAATTTTGTATACAACTTTTTAAATCAAGTTTGCGAGCTTAGAGTAAACACGAATCCAATGATATTTAACTAGTCGTTGAACAACATAGCCGAACTAACGCCAATCGCACACACTGACGCGTTTCGACCTTCTATGATGATTATCAGAGTACGACGACAAACTGACTAGCGAAGATTAAAGCGTAATGAATATATATTGAAAGCAAAATAACGTATACGGCTCTCACCTCTTGTAGTCTCGGATAAGTTGTACTTCACTGGAAATGTCGGCTGTACAATTTCTGTGTAGTTACGAACTGTAACCCTTCGTAGCTTATAGTTAATAAAATGAAACCATCAACGATTGCACGGGAGGTGGTAACAATACTTTAAATCAAGTTTGCAAGCTTGGAGTAAACACCAATCCAATTGTATTTAACCAGTCGTCGAACAACATAGCTAAACTATTGCCAGTTGCACGCCTTGACTCGTTTCGACATTCTATGATCATCAACAGAGCACGGCGGTAGACTGACAAGCGAGGATCAAACCGCAATTTATATATGGAAGGCAAAAGAAATAGAAAGTCGACACGCGTCAGTGCGTGCAACTGATGGAAGTTTACCTATGTTGTTAGAAGACTGGTTAAATACCATTGGATTGGTGTTCGCTCCAAGCTCGCAAACTTGATGTAAATAATTGTCACCACCACTCGCGCAATCATTGATTTAGAATAGTGAAAATAGATATTGATGGAATTGATGATAAATTTTTTCCAACGATTACTTTTTTCATTTTTGATATGTTAAGATATGGTGTATTTACTCACTATCGCGAAATATTTGTATTTTAATAGGAAGAAAAAACAATCAATCATTTGATTAAGTAGATCACGACCAGTATAATTAAACGAACATTTGTTGCGTGGGTGATGATAAATTTACTTTAATTAAGGTTGCGATATTGATAGAAACATCTAACCCATTGTATCTGTAAGTATGCCTAATTGTTGTATAGTGTGCATACAGTAGATCAGTTTCGTCCTAATTGGGAATTCATCACGTACTGTCCTGAATTCGCCGCGCATAGTGATCAAACCTTGGCACGTCTGCTATGGAATCTGGTTATGTAAACCCTGAGCTACTCTGCCGCACACTAAACACAATTTTTAGTTTTATATTAACTAAATTTTCTCGGTTAGCCTTTCGTTTGTGTGTAGTCTATATGACGACCGGTAAGACCGAAATTTCCCACTAATTAGCTACAATCTATCATTATCGAACAGATACCACGCGCAGCCAATGTTCGTTTTCTTATATAAATATTCATTTCAATACCACTTCCCCATGCAATGTAATATATATTTAGTGCTTTTTCGTGGGTGGATTTGTGAGTACATACGCATGAATCCGTTTGTGTGGTTTATTCTCATTTTAATACAGAGTGATGTTAGAGATCTTGCTATTTTTTTATTGATGGATTGAGTTTTGGCATTACTTATTAGCTAAAGAAGTTTCCAGATAAACTTATCTGGTTTATGTTACAGTGCGTTGATCATTGTCATAATGGGCCGCATCCCAGGAACTCCTGTATCGGCTTGAAGTATAACAACACCTTGTCCTTTATATGGTGTGGAATGTCGTATAGTTTTCTTTTTTAGTCTTTGACATTCTTTCTCTATTGTTCTAGTGCGCAAACTATCTCAGCTTACAGTCCTTGCCCATAGAATGTTTTTGGAGCGATGCATTTCATTAAGTCGTTGTAGAAGTTTGAAGATCCCGCCTGGACGTCAAGAATGTCGCGTTCGCTTAGGCTTCTGGTAATGATACACCGGTCTACTGCGAGGGATTGTAATACTTTATAATGAGCTGACAAGGTCATTTTTGAGTGATTATGAATAAATGCACTAGGATTTGTAAGGAATTTTTATTATAGAGAGAAAATGGTCAAAAATCGTGTGAGATCTTTTATTACTTTGTCAGATGTTATTCCTATCAATGTCTCTATCTTCATTGTAAAAACATCGAATTCGCTCTCGTTCAGAGTTGCAAGTAGAATATATATGTATATTCATATAGCTATATGACTTCTCTTTATTGGTTCGCCTATTTATAATAACTCATAAAATTATTAAAATCTTTCTTTAGAGGAAGCAAATTCTGTGTTCTTAAAAATGAGTCATCTAATGACGATGTAAATTATTACCACTTCCAATAATTAATCGAAAAATTCAATTAAACAACATAATATTTACCATTTCAAACATCTAGCACACTAACATAATGTTATAAAAGCTTTCAACAGGGGCAATTTTTAAGATAAAATTGATTAACAATGTATAGAGTTCTCATAAGCAGTCTTTGAATAAGTTATAAAATCAAGATGGACGTGAACTAAGTCTTAGAATTATAAAAGTCAAAATGCATACATGATAACGAAGGATTCACATGAATATATAGTCAGTCAATGCATATAATTGCAACTGAAATTAATCAAATAGATCAGGTTCGTGCTTATTTGGTACTCATCATGCATGTGCAGGAATTTCGAATCAGGTAACTGAGCCAAGATACACTCGCTATAGAGTCTTGAAACTCATCACACTGTAAATAATGCATGCTCAATAAGTACTAATTTGGTCTACGAGATTATTTGAACGTGCTATCCTAAATAATGCATTATTTATACTGCCATCATATATACAATCATGAATTAATACATATCTATATATTGTCACAAACATAGGTTGTACTTATAGTTCATTTTAAGTAAATTGTCAATTTATTTGAAATTAATATCTTTATTAATATTGTAGTAGTTAGTTGTGTATATACTAACGAATTGAAATTAATCACACTCAAATTTAAGTCTAAACCTTGATCATAAGTAACATAATCATTAACATTAACATTATCATCCAAATCATTATCATCATAATCATCCTCACCCTAATCATTAGCATAATCAACATCATTATCATCATCTTCAACATCATCAACATTGTCATCATTAATATTATCATTATCATTATCATCATCATCGTCATTATTTTCATCAAAATCATCATTCTCACCATTTTCTTTATCATTATAATCCTAATCATTTTCATTAATACCATCATCCTCATAATTCTCATTAACATTATCATCCTAATCATTCTCATGATCATTACCATTGTCATTTTCAACCTCAAAATTGGAATAATCATCAGCATTATCCTCACCAACATCCTCATCATTGACATCCTGATCATTATCTTTATCTTTATATCCTCATTTTTGTCATTATTATCATCATCATTATCATCCTCATTACTGTTACCACAATCATTCTCCTCATTATTTTCATCAACAACATCATCCTCACCAGTCTCATTAGCATTATCATCCTTAATATTTTCATCATAATCGTCATCCGTATCATCATCTTTGTCATTATCTTTATTTTTTATATCAATATCGTCATCCTCGTCATTATCATTATCATTATCATCCTAATAATTGGCATCATGTTTATCATCAATATCCTCATCATTGACATCCTAATAATCATCCTCATTATTATTTTATCCTTATCATGCTCATCTTAGATATTATCAATATCATCATCATCAGTACCATCCTCATCACTTTTATCGTCATCATCCTTGTTATTTTCATCAACGTCGTCATCCTCATCTTTATTATAATTAACATTCTCATCATTGTCATCGTCATTATCATTCTCATCATTTTCATCAACAACAAGATACTCATCATTATGATTCCAATTATAATCTTCATCAATGTCATCATCATTATCATCATTTTCATCATCATTACCATCCTCATTATGTTCGTCATCATCATTATCTTTGTCTTCATGATCATCCTGAACGACATAAACAACATCGTCATCAACATTACTGACAGAAATAAAACAGATTTTTTACAGGATTCTACATTGCATTGTAACGCTGAGGCAAATAAAAGTATAAATTAAAATCTATAACGAAAAATAGAAATTATTTAAGAAGGCCAAGTAAAATTTGTTACATTTTTATACCAATAAATAACATTAAAATTTTTTAAATAAAATAGCGAGAAATTATAATTTTGAACAAGCAAAACAGAGTTAACGACGATTGATTTATGAACTTAAGGATCTTATTTATATTGACAACCTACCTAGGTAACTGCCAGAAATAGGGCAACTAAAGCCTTCAAACATTTCATTTTGTCAGAGTCGGATAAAAAGCAGGGTGGTGCCAGTAATACATTGGCCTTGCGATTTGTAATCTACCGCTAAATAAAATATAGAAATAATTTATTTTTCTATGATGTGAAGTCCTCTAAACACACACCAAATTTTATTTCTCGTTCTATTTCTATATTTACCGTTTATGATACGAATGTTGTCAGGTCAGGAAAAACACCGTTATTTTTTTATTTATCTTGTTCTTTACGGACGAATAGCTTTCAAATTTTCTAGTTGTATTTTGCTGAAGGGTTACATTTAAACTAAAAATGAACCATGTCCAATCGCAATATTGATATATATTATTATCTTTTACGCATAAAACTTAATATTAACCTTCAATGACTTGGTTTAAATAAACTTTGCGTCTTGATAATTATTTAGAATGACTAAGAAGTTGGAATGCTTTATTGACCTAGTTTATATTTCAGATACTACTGTTGGTATAGTGACAATAAATAAGTTTACTTCCTGTGAAAAAGAAATATGAGAAATTGTTCGAAGTTTTTGACTGTTCACCACGAGTTAATTTTCTCCAGAAACCTCTTTTTTATCACGTACACATTAATCATGTTCACCTATTTACGGCCATTCAATGTGACATTTTAACAGGAAACTTGCAGTATTTCTCCTTTCAATGCCCCCGGTAATCCTGATCATTGCCGGATTATGCTTTTCTTTGCTATGCTTATAGTAATTAAGCTTTCTTGATTTTTATTTGCGTACCTTTCTGTTCCTCATTGTTTAATATATATATAATATATATTGTTTAATATATATATATATATATATGTGTGTGTGTGTGTGTGTTTGTGTGTGTGGAGAAATATGAAAAGGTTAATTTTCGTCACTGAATAGAAACTGTGCCGCCGACATTTCCAGTCAAGAACAATATATGCGAAAATACTAAGGGTGAGAGCCGCATAACTAATTTTGCTTTCCATATATATGCAGTGCAGTTTGATCCTCGCTAGTCAGTTTGCCACCGTACTCTGATGATGATCAAGGAAGATCGAAACCCGTTAATGCGTTGCGACTGGCGATAGTTTTGTTATGTTGTTCAACGAATGGTTAAATACAATGGAATTGGTGTTTGATTCAAGCTCGCAAACTTGATTTAAACAATTGTTACCACCACCCGCGCAATCAATTATTGTTTAAGTACACAGACTACTCGGACCTTATACAACACCGTAATTTGTTAATAAAAAAAGGTCTGCAAAGTATAAATGAATTGGATAAGCTGTTCGCAAACATAACAGTGCAATACTGTACATTAGTCCACTTGAATTAGCCGATCAGTGCGCCATATAGGTAAGTAAGGTGGAGTATTTAGGAAGCGAATCCAAGAGAATCTAAGACTAATTATAGTTCGTAAATGGAAGAAATTTTACAAAATATCCGAAAACATTGCTTACGTAGAACACATTACAGACCATACGTACAACAAGATTTTTTTGAATAAAATATAAATGAAGTATAGTCTGCTTATTTTGGAAGCCATCATTTGCAGCACCCTTTCTTCAAAGTTTAAAAAACAGATGAACATTTTAAACGAGTTTAACTTAACATCGTGAATTGTGAGTGTGCACGCCTTTTCACATGCGTTTTACATTTCTTCTATTTCGTTGTTTACTGCATGTATTAATTCCAACATAATCCATTATGCCTCACTAAAATTAATATATACAGTAACAGACATTGCTATTTAGTCGTATGCCAAAAAGGAAACGGCCTTTCCAAACCGTTTTTTTGGAAATCGGATTTATGTTTGTGTTATGCATCAAAACAAAAAGTATGATAATTATCTTTCCAAAAAACAAATTATTTACTCATTATTCAATATTAGTGTGGCGCCTACATGCAAAACTTCATCCTTTATGTCATCGGTGCATCCGGCTTTGCTCATGTTGAATTATTTAGCGATTAGTAAATATGTGATATATGTTTTGCAATTCACTAAACAGAAATATGCATTAAAAGAATCAATATGGCATAATTTTTCAGTAAGTGAAGGATCGCTGGAATCTATTCGAATGAGTTTTATTGACAGCTCTTAGCGTCGAAATCTTTTTTCAAAAATGTAAGTATGAAACATCGAGATAACCAGCAAATCGTCACATAACTCGTTTAATTTTCAATCAAAATTTTAGTTGCCTCTAAATATTTTTGTCAGAAATATATAGAATTTAATATCTAATAATATAAATTTAGTTTTTCGACCGAAATATTCGCCGGCAATTGCTTTCCTAATTAGAGTATGTCAAATATCGTTAAAATCACATTTATTGAACATAATTTTCCGCTTAAATGCGGTTTAGTCACATTAAGTTTACTTTTTGGTTAACCTTAAAAAGGCTTAATCATCCTTAGAAAACTGTTTATTTATCATACATATTTTATGCAGTTTATGTGTCTAGATTTCAATAGTGAGAATTAAGTATATGCATTTTATGTATAATTTAGAAATAGCTTAAGTCATCATCTAGTGTATACATTAGTTTCATAATTTATGAAATGGCAATATGATGCCGCTTATATAATGCAAACATGTAGGACAATATTTGGTACGGCCAAAATTCTGATCGCGTTTTAAAGGGCAACGATGCTCGTGTTATCTTAGAGATTTTAGCCTGTAAATACGAGACCGTCTGACACCAAAAAAAATTTTTGTGGTTCTGATTTATTCCTAAGGAATATAGATCCTTCCTTATCGGCTTCCAGGCAAATTAGATTATTGGATCTTTAATAATATATTTTAGCTCTATAATTTCACCATTTTGACGCTTTGCATCTGTGAGTTCTAAGCATGATTTTGCAAGGCCCAAGTCGAACTTCATTTTGTCCTAGTCCGGAAGTAATTCAGCTCAATAAACTCTAGATGAACTAATTTACTTTCATGTCTGGCCCCTTCCTTATTCAATTCTGTGTTCCGATCAGTTTCCAATGCAATTGAAATCGTTCTTAAATAACAATGAAATAAAATAAGGTCGTATGTACGTGTTACCTTTTGTTAATTTGTTACCTGTTTTTCTGTTAAAATTACGTTAGTCATGCCTGTGGAGTTTCACTTAAACATTCACAATAATTCGAATTCTTTAGTGTGCTAGCCATTTTCCCCGAAGTTCATTGAGTGGTTTGTTGGATTAAATTGTTTAATAAATGCCTTAAAATGAGAATATTAGTTCTTTATTTATTATTTAATGAGTAAGATACTGCTTGTTGCGGGGAAATTATATATATGCACTTAGGTATTAGGTGTTGCGAACCTAGTAACAAATTAGTTCAGTTGTGACCAGAAGGATAAACCAAAGGCAGCATGAACGCAAAGTATAATCTCATGCACATTCGTTTCGTGCTTACTGGCGACTCATCAGTAGGAGCCGGTATTACGCCCTTACCCACTATATATTTGGTAGAAGAATGTGGAATAATAGGACGGTACAATCTCCTAGACGAATGTGTAAACCTGTAATAGTGATGCTAACATCATATAAAGTCTTTAAAAGGCTAGGAGTGTATGGATTTTCTGGAGTAGCGGGTGCTCCAAAATAGTTGTAATTCTCAATTTTGTTGAACTATAGCATTTATTGTAATCAACCGTGTTGGTACCATGTACCGGCTCGGAAACCAAGTACAATATCGGTACTATAATGTTGGTATCGGATACTGACACAATAGCCATAGTGTTTGTATACTTTACAAACTCAATATATATAATATAAAGTGAATACGTGTCGAAGTCGCATTGTCGAGAATTTAGATAATGTTAGCTTCACATCTGCCGATTTAAACATTCGTTTGGTAGATTTTACCGTCCTATTTTCCTACATTCCTTACTCAAATATAGTGTGGTAAAAGGGTTAATATCGGCTCCTACTGGTGAGTCGCCGCAAGTATCGAAACGAATGTGTACAGATTATACTTTCCGTTCATGCTGCCTTTGGTTTATCCATCTGGTCGCCAACTAACTTATAAGTTACTAGGTGCGCAAATAATCTAATAAATAATTGCATATTTAATGAGTAAGTGCTGATATAGCGATTGGTTTTACAGCTCTCTGGTTTAAATATTGAAACAGATGTTGACATAATTGATTAATTAGCTGCTGTCTTGGCTCTCCGATCTAAGAACTTTTGCACGGTAATTTAAAAATTTAAAAAAATTAATACTTGTAGAAAGAAGTAAATTTATCTCCATGGCTCGTTAACATCATTGTTTGTGTAGTAAACTTAATGTTTACCTTATTAATTTGAACATTCGAAACAGAGGCGCAATTTTCCTTTGACAATTATTGATTCTGGATAGTTTCCTTGGAAAGTTGTGTGTGGAAATGTCTTTTATGCTAACCGAGCGCGGTCTAATGATAGCCTCAACAATGTTTTCGATATTTATTTGACAAAGGAAGAATTATTCACAATTAGGCTAAATTAGTCTATCTAATTAATGTTCATTTCTAATAAATTATTAATATTTTCTTACCAATCAATAAATATATGCGATATCACTTTGAATTAAGCAAAGCATAACGAAATGGATCCAATTTACCAAGTATATCGATTTTGTTCATACTGAGTATTCATCAAGTATTAGCCAGGTTTGCTACGACCGGAGCTCTAACCAAGCCACGTTTACTTTGGATTTGTAATCCTTACTCATTTTGAATGCTACGTCTGAGAACATATGCGATGTTTCGATGATGTGTTGGTGCAATAGCAGGCGTCTGTTGCAATGTTCTCTATTCGCAATTAACTGTCTGTCATTCAATGTAAGTTGATCGACAACTTATCGACACTATATATATATATATATATATATATATATATATATATATATATATATAATCGCGAGTATAAAGTAATGATACAACAAGTAAAATATGACAGTAAGTACATTTTGAATATTTTTAGTTTAAACAAATCAGTAGATATTTCGTTTAAGTTGAAAATCAGGAAAGCGGATGTTAATCAGTCATTTTTCATGGCTTCGCAAATAAATGAATGGAAATCACATAAATAAATTGTAGTGATCTATTAACACTGTTTAATACTCAATTACATTTGAACCAAATAATTAATTCTCGCGAGATGTCTTGGTAAGTCAGTAAATTAAATGGCAGCATACGTTTTAGATGCAGCCTGTGTTATTCACAGCACACATCGGATAAAAAAATCGATAAATTGATAGAAATTAAAGTATGAAAGCTATCAGTGCTTTAACAAAATTAAAAAGAAAATGGTTTCAAGATTTATTTTCTATAGAATAAGAATAAGATATAACTTTAATCAAGGTTGCGATTGTGATATAAACACCTGACCCATTAATTACATACATTTTTCAGTATAAACCACAAATTGTATAGTGTAGAAAAGGCAATAAATATATGGCTGAAATTTATGTGTAGTATGCTGAAGGGTGAGTCAGTGGTTAGAACAACAGATTTGGAATCAGACGAGTTCGGGTTCGGACTCGGTTTGCGGCACACTATAGACAGTACGTGATGAGTTCCCAATAAGGACGAAACTGGTCTATTGGATGAATTGTATTTCAAAAATTAAACAGTGCTTAGTTTATCCTAACAAACGTATGTATTTAATGGGTCAGGTGTTTATATGAAGATCGAAAACTTGATTTTAAGTAATAGTTGTCAACGCCCGCGCAACCAACTATTCGTTTAATTAAGAGAATGAGATTTTGTTATTGATAAAATACATACTAAATTAATAAATACAATAACCGTCCATGCCGTGATGAAAGCTAATGCTCGTGGTTATTGAAAAAACAGACAAAAAATAAATTTGGATCAAATTTTTTGGACATATTAGACAGCCACAAGGTGGCTCAGTGGTAAGAGTAATAAATTTCGAAGTAGACGTGCCCAGGTTCCAGCCCTGTCCTCGTCAAATTCTAGATAGTTTCTGAAGAGTTTCCAATGAGGACGAAATCGGTTTACTGAATACATTGCATTTTCTACGTTTTGCAATGTTTAGTTTGTTGTGGTAAATGTATGTATATAATAGGACTAGTGTTTTTATGAAGATCGCAATTTTGCATTAAATAATGCGCATTGATTGTGTCGGTGTCGATAGAACTTATTTATGAATTTTTTATAATTAATGTAGATGTGAAATCAATTGTCGAACCACCACTTAAAGTGTACGATTGCGAAATAAAGGACATGCCTGAGACTACAAAGAAATTACACACACGAAAACCTAGTCTAGTACATTGTATGTGAGACACTTGGAGGCATCACCTATATTTCAAACATTAAGTATATATAAATGTTAATGTATGATCCTCGTTAACCAGGTTTATTTCGTGTGCTAAGCAAAATCAATGGTAAGCTGGAACATACTAGTACGGATAATTGAGAAGTGGTGTAAAATCTGCGTGACTGTCTGAATATGCGATTAGCGATTTAAAATAAATCTTTGTTTTTATATAAATTTAATTTTATAAATGACTCATCTTCCAGCGTATATGTATAATTTCATTAACTCTTGTATTGCTACACAATTAAATTAAATCAATTTTTACTTTGATCTACAATTATCAAACCTATAAATCAACAGACAATTTTAAAATTAATCTTCGCTGAGTTTAGATTTTAGACCTATAATAGACATCAGTGTGGATGATGTATTTTGCCTATTTGTCTCTTAAATTGTGCTTTTGTTCCATCAAATTAACGTGAGGTACCATTTTCTAGTAAAATTACTTCATAGAGCACCAAATTCCGGAGCAGATATGCCCCGGTTCGAGCCCTGTCCACGGTACATTCTGGTCAGTATGTGATGAGTTCCAAATAAGGAATAAATCAGTTTATTGGATGAATTGCCCAATTTATGTGGTAAGGTGGCTCAGTGGTTAGAGCACCAGATTTCGAAGCAGACGTGCCGAAATTCGCGCCCTATTTGCGGCTAATTTTAGCCAGTACGTGATGAGTTCCCAATAAGGACGAAACTGGACTACTGGAAGAATTTCCTTTTTTACACTATACAATTTTTAGTTTATACTGACATATGTAAGTATTTAATGGGTCAGGTGCTTATATCAAGATCGCAACCTTGATTATAATTTAAAAAAATCATCATTGCTTTACGTTTAACTCTGTCAAATATGTAATGAAGCTTAAAATTCCATCTTAATGTTTGTGTTATACATATATAATGTTTTGAACAGCAGATGTAGTGGAAAAACTTTTTACGGTTGTATTCACCCTTTGGATTCGTCATACACATGCGATACTTTTACAGATATTTATCCCATGATGTCAGATCAGCTGCACACATGAATCAGAAACAAATTAGAACTCGTGTCTATTACACGATAACAGCATTCTGAAACTGAAATTTTTCAACAATAAAACAATTTCTGGATGTTGGAACAAATAAATTTTAAGGTGTAAGATGAACAATGTAAAAAAGGC
The DNA here is from genome assembly GCA_029291075.1 of Eudiplozoon nipponicum. Taxonomy (NCBI): domain Eukaryota; kingdom Metazoa; phylum Platyhelminthes; class Monogenea; order Mazocraeidea; family Diplozoidae; genus Eudiplozoon; species Eudiplozoon nipponicum. Next base: position 55,987 of record JAQBSW010003143.1, read on the forward strand.
GTTCAAGTTTCCGTCAATAACTATTATGGATATATGTAACTAATGATAGTTTAAACTATACCTTGATGTGCGTATTACATTTGACGGCGTAATTCTAAGCACTTTTATATAGATTGCGCAAGGTAGAATATAAAATTGATGCACTTACCGTGAGTGTAACAATATTAAAACATTTATTCTAAAAAATTGTTGGTGGTTCTAATAATCAACAGGATCTTCATATTGCGCTAATTCAGGACGTTAATTATCCTAGTTAAAGCGGTTGCATAACTTGCCTTAACTAAGCGTCAAATGTTAAACGCATTTTGCCATTACCAACGACTATATTAATCCTCAAATTAAATCTACCAATGCTTCAATGCGCTTAGGAATTGCGCATTTATTATCTACCTTGAGAATTTGTTTAATCTAACAGTTAGTCAATCAAGCAATGAATGAATACTTGTGTGATAAAAATTATTTAAATCAAGTTTCCCCAATTGAGAGAAACACTAATATAGTTTGGTCCAACCAATCACATAACACGGGAAAGCTAACGCTAGCCACTCGTATTATTTCGTTCTAAACTTCAATGGACATCATTAAAGGACCAGGGCAAACTAGCTAAAGAGGATCAAACCGCAAAATTGGAAAGTTTTAGTACCAATCTTGCTAATCATACCTACATTGGGATTTACTGGAATATCGATAGCCCAATTCTGATTTTCTAAACTATATATATATATATATATATATATATATAAATATATATATATATATATATATATATATATAGTAGACCATGCATTAATTTTATTGGTAATAAATATATTTTTGAAAATTGATCTCACAATTTTCCTTATCAGTTGCGTAAATTTCTGATGAAGTCGGAGTTGGCATTATTAATATTATTTCAATTTTGTTAATTAATATAATCGTTCCTTCCAATCAACTCATTAAACAATTTTGTAGCATGTATGTATTAGGTTTTGCGAACCTAGTAACAAATTAGTTCAGTTGTGACCAGAAGGATAAACCAAAGGCAGCATGAACGGAAAGTATAATCTCATGCACATTCGTTTCGTGCTTACTGGCGACTCAATCACACATTGTCTGAATGGGATTAAACGATGTTTAACTTGCGCGGACTCCATCTTAGTGGCCAAAAACTTTAATAGAACCACATAATATAATTCGTCATTTCAGCCCGCCTTCTCTCCTAGAGTTTTAGTTTTCTATCTGTTTTTGATGTGCGGTTGTTTGGATCAATGCTTCTGCCAACAAGTCATTCATTATAAACAACAGGACAAAGTTTAGTTACAAAGCTTTCTTAAGGAATAATTAGTCTTTCAATAGCTAATCTTACGCTTAAAATAGATTTGGCGAACAAAAGCTGAACTTCAATCGTACTGCCTCATCAAAGTAAATTTTTATTCGGAGAAATGTTCGTAAATAAATTAATACCTTGATTACGCCAAAAATTTTATTTATTATTACCAATTCAATTAATAAATAAGATATAGTCATTCGCAAAATATCAATCGTGATAGTCAATGCTACATATATCTTATCCTTCTGGTCACAACTGAAATAATTTGTTACTAGGTTCGCAAAACCTAATACATACTTGCATATATATTAGTTCTTCGCAACAAACAGTATTTAACTGTAATTTTGTAGCATTACTTCGTGTTATAGATTTCCATAATGGATAAATTTTCTACATAGAACTTGCTTGCAAAAGTGTTCTTGAGTACTTTAAAATCGTTCTACGGTCGAACAAATAATATTTTGGCGGACGACAAATGTATAAATATAAAATGTGAAATTCAGTTCTATTGTATAACAGGCAATTTAGCTTTCTGTCCAAGTATTGTCACGGTGAGTCGTCAGTATTTGTTATTAAATCACTCTAATCTCAATTCGAAGTGTGTAAACATGCAGAAAAATACACAAACCAATTTGACATACATTTACCTAGTAAAAAAACAAGTTATGCTTAAGAGATCTAGCAACAAGTATAAATGGGGCAGTTTAAACTAAAATTTTCCACTTGACATATTGATTGTCAAATTGGTGTGTGATTTGCTTTCTATTAAAAAAGACCTCCAGGGTCGGATGGTCGAAATATATGGCAAAATCAGGTAGACAGCGGATGCAAACAACTCGTAACGCAATACGAGAAACAGGTAAATAATCTATTCCCTGTCGTGCAACATGTTACTTTTAAAGCTTATTTAGGTGTTAAATACGGTACTATGTCAGTGAAGCTGCAAAATCGCTATCCCACGTCAAGAAACAATTGGTAAGGCAAGTGGAAAATATTCGTTTCATTAAAATATGTTTAAAGCATTGCGTAATTCCTAAATGTTTAAAATTTAAATTGCCATTTCATTTAAATGCTAAAGGTAGATCTCTTAAACATGAATTGACTCTGAACATAATGAATACATTGATTAGCGATTTAGAAAAACACAAATATGAACTAATTAGAGAGAAAACTAAAAAATAAGATCTATATTACTTTCCTTTTTGCTCGCGGATGACTTTAAATGTAAAGAGCGATTTACTGATGGCGCACGTAATATAGAGATAAAAAAGGTTCAGCTCAGACAGGATAGAAAGTTAGGAAATTTGGGCATCTATAGACAGGCCACAGTTGAGACGTGTCCTGCTGTACCTAATCGAGTGGTAAATCTTTCTAAAATAAATCTTAATGAGATTCAGCTGGAAATGCTTAATCGTGGTCTGAATACAGCTATCCATATTGAAAAATAACCAAAAAATGAAATAATTACTTAGGCAGTTAAAACAGCAAAATTTCTCACAGAAAAGGATAAGGTTAGGTTTGAATTAGACGTAGCCACAGCTGTACTTACGTACGAAGAGGATAAATATAAACCGAATTATGAAATAAAATGTCTCAGGAAAGAGATAATAGTAGACAGTGTGCTATGTTTGAAAGCAGACAAAGGAGGGGCGACGGTTCTGATGGGTCAATCTGATTTTAATGATAAAATGTATGAACAACTCGACAGTATTAGGGTATACGCTAAAATTAATAAAGACCCTACGGATAAGTTACAAGAAGAAGTTAAATTATTTGTCAATAACATGATTGCTAAAGGTGAATTAGACCACGCGAATGGTAACGCTCTCATACAGAGAGATATAGTCGCTCCCAGAGTGTATGGTTTAGTAAAGATACATAAATCAGGAAACCCTTTGAGAATTTTTGTTAATGTCCAACACTCCCAAACATGTAAAGTTCCTAAGTTTCTATGCTATAGAATAAGGAATTATTAGCGCTTCTTAGACCATATGTTGATGAAATCAAACCATTTGGTTAAGATTGTCGATAGATGTGAGCTAAATGAAAAAGATAGTTTGGCGAGTTTAGATGTGGTGTCAACGTAAACCAATATACCAGTTCCCAAAGCATTAGAATATGTTCAGCGTTTCCTGGTTGATCATCTAGTAATATTAGAAGGAAGCAAAATAACGATGAGACCCCTTGTGGAGATGATGTATGTATGTATGTACTCCATTTATTTTAAATTTAGGAATGAATTTTATAAGCAATTTAGAGGTGTTCCAATGAGACAACCACTGTCAGTTCCAATAGCTAATATCTTGATGCATTACATGGAGAAAAACCTCCTATATATAACACACCTAAATCCAAAACTCTATGTACGATTTTTGGATAATACATTAGTTATTTGGAATTACGGAGACGATAAACTGATTAATTTCTTAAATATAGCAAATCATATGAGCGAACTAAAATTCACCGTTGAAAATGTATCATGTGATGACTTACAATTTATGGATGTCACGTTAATTACAATTGGTACAAAACTAAAACGGGATGTTTATAGGAAGCATGCTTACTCATGCATCTTTCTTAATTTCATTTCAGATCATCCATATAGAATGAAATTCGATATTTTAAAATCGATGATAATAAGAAGCTTAAGATTAACATGTAAGAAACGTAGGGAGATTGAATTTGGTAGACTGCGAGAAATATTCAAGGCTAATGGGTATCCTCTAAAGTCATTTGAAGCAACTATAATGAGTGTTATAAGTAAATTTAATTATGACCGGAAGTATGTAAAACCAAATAAAGCAAAAGACGATCAGAGGATAATGGTAATACCTGACTCTAAAATAAGTATGAAAATCAAAATTATAGCATCAAAATACAATATACCATAACATACTATTTTAAAACAGACCCTTACCCTAGGTATTAAACTGCCCAACCAGAAGGAAAAAAATAGAAACTTTAGTCACATCAGGAGTATGTGAAATTCCATTTGACAACTGGAAGCTGATGTATGTGGGTGAAACCATGCGCTCAATTAAGGTAAGAAGAGAGAACCATAAACCCGAATGCATGTATGGCCATGTTAATATATAGGATCTTGCACGACATACAGTAGAGACAGGACACAAAATTAATGTGGATGGGTGTAGACGCATATCAATTTTTGGCCGTAGCAGATCGACAAGATTGATTAAAGAATACATCTAAATTAAATCGAAAAATGAAATCATGAATGAAACAGCCGTAGAAAAATCACTAGGTCCAATTTGGAATACAACATTACATAATGGTAGGAAACGAAGTTTGCACTGGACTGCTATTGACTTTCAGATGTGGAGGGGGAGTAATTCAATATATCCTAATTTATTTCTGATTACCTTACAACTTCATTCTTGATTACTTGTTATATTATTTTATCTATTATCTTATGCTCTGTTGTTAGTGTAGCGCCTTTAACAAACATTTATGTTTGCATGATCTGAAGGTAAATAAGGAAAATTTTATTTGCACTATTACTATTATCTTTCTTAATCAGGAAATAAAATTTCTTTTATGAACCCTTTTTATATTTATTGTAACTTTCTACGTTTCTAATTTAATTTTGCGAACTATCAATTATTTACTGTATTCACAGTATCTTGCCCCTCCTCACCTGGATTCCATTCGTAATTACTTCATTTAGTAGAGTACGTGTAAAAATAGGTCTGACGTGTGCATTTAGAAAATTACAGTTATCATTGTAGTTTCACTTGAATTACTGTTACACCTGCCGGTAATTATATGCAACGGATTATTTCTCAGTCTTAAGAAAACGCTCACACACAAACACTCAAAAACACAGACGTGGCATACGCTTATCTAATGAATGGTCAGATGTCGCTAAATCGCTGTAATTTAACTGGGATGAGTGTACACGTGCAGTAATTCATCACTCCTCAATCCAAAACGAACGAGAGCACATACACACAGGCATGACGTACGTTTATCTAGTGATTCGTCATTATTTGTTATTAAATCACTGTAATCTCATTTCGAAGAGTGTAAACCTGCAGACAAATACAAAAATCAATTTGACATACACTTTCATAGTAAATAAACAAGTTATGCTTAAGATATCTAGTAACAAGTTTAAACGGGGCAATTTAAACTAAAATTTTCCACTCGGCATATTGATCGTCAAATTGGTGTGTGATTTGCTTTTCATTGAAAAAGACCTCCAATTCCGGAGGTCGAAATATATGACAAAATCAGGTAGACAACGGATGCAAACAACTCGTAACGCAACACAAGAAACAGGTAAATTTAGTATTGCCCCATTTAATTACGTATCCATAAAAGATCTTATGCTAAAGGCGATTTGAAATAAATTTGAAGATAATTATTTGGCCAGCTAAATCGTCCCAACTTTGATAAGCAGTTTAGTCTAAATTACATTGGCGCTGCCTTACATAAAAATCCATTTGACCAATTATTACTGAAATTTCGCTCTTTATTAATAGAAAATTGAAACGTCTGTTAGAATTCTGGAATATATTTTTTATTAATATATATCTTAATTTTTGTTTGCGTATGTTTAATAGTAATTTAGGGCTTTATCAGTGGTCTTATACATCGCTTTTGAGTTAGGCTTGACAAGTCTCTGACGAATAATGATTTATTAAAGATTAAATATGTCAACTGTTTTTAGCAAATTACCACAATTGAGTTATAACTGCCAAAAGTAGGGATTTGCGCGTTTGCAATATCTTGATGACAGTCATATTTTTCTTTAACTAAAGTCAAACTAATTTTGACAATAAAAAATTGTTATTTGCGCCAGTGGTGATAAAATTTCTCTAAGTCAAGTTTACGAGCACGAAATAAGCACCAATCCATTTGTATTTAACCAGTCGTCGAACAACATAGCAAAACTAACGTCAGTCAGTAAGTGTGACTATCATTAGTTTTGCTATATTGTACTACTAGTTAAATAAAACGGGATTGGTGCTTATTTCTGGCTCGAAAACTTGATTGAAATAAATCTGAAATTGTCAAACATAACAAAGGTTGAGTATCATTTATAAGCCTATAGTCGGTTAGGTAAGAATCCGCGTTAGATACCACTTGAATAATGCCAATGGCACAACTAAGCTTTCGAAAGTGTACGTAAATAATATTTATGAAATGCGCGCGGTGTTTTTAATTAACGCCGGGACGTTTGCAGGTTAGTTTGATTTAACATTTATTTTTATCATAAATTATGATTAACTATACATTTATTGAGACTTCGAAAATCTCATTTATTAAACAATCATTAATTGTGCAGGTATAGATGACAGTCTTCGAAATTAAGTTTGCGAGAAGCATGAAACCAATTTAAAAGTTGAATAATTTTGAAATAATTTCAAAGATTTGTGGCTTGCTCGTTACTATATTTATATTTGCTCGGTTTACACTGTATTGACAATGTTAATTTAGATCAAAAAATTATGTTTTCCATTAACCACACTGCTATTAGATGTAATGTTGAAGAAAAAGTCAAAATTGGAATGACAATTTAATACTGTAAACAACTGATTGTAAAATTTAATCTGTTGTCGTTGTAATTATGGTTTTGAACGTCTTTACAGTATTTTAAGCCAATTCAACGGACCAATGTTAAATTATTTACTGAATAGTTCGCATTTCAGCATTGATTTTGAGGACTTCGACAGCAATTCTGTAAATAAAATTTGCTATTAATAGATATACGCATAGCTTATTCTCTATATTTTATTTGCGCATTGCAGTTTGATCCTCATTGGTCAGTTTGCTTCTGAGGTCTGATTATGATCATTGAAATTTCTGGCTTGAAAGTCGATAGGCACTGGTTAGTCAGCTCAGTAATGATCGCGTGAACCTTGCTTGGTTTAATCGGTTCTATCCACCACTCCGTTCCATGCGAAGCCTGGTTTTAGGGTGCGCTATGCATTGAAACTTAGTGTTAAATTCGTAATGACGGAATGAGAGCAAGCGTGCTAGAAATAAACCACAAATTTCGGCTGCTGACGGTTAAATTGCCACCGGCGCCTAAGCGAATTGCACTCATCAGTTTTGGTTGATTGACCATCTACGTAAAGGGAAACTGTTAAAACATACATTCTCCATTTGAAATGGCAGCTCAGTGCTCTTTGAAAGCCCACGTGTATCTATGCACAATAGGAAGTATATGGGATAAATGCTGCATCAGCCGTCAAACAAGATAAACTGGGTCCCCTTCTTAGCTGAGTCGTGTAGAGATGCCAATTCCAATAAGTCTACTGTAGAGACATTCATTCTTTATTCGTTCTCTTTTACTTTTTGGTCCAGTTCTCAATAATATGATAACGCTGTTTTAGATGCTATAATAATGGTGGATTATTTGAATCAAGGCTGCGATCTTGATAGAAACACCTGACCCATTATGCACATACATTTGTCAGAATAAACTAAGTAATGTAGAGTGTAGAAAAGCAATTCATTTAGTATACCGGTTTCGTACTATCCAGAATTTCCCACGGACAGGGCTCGAAACTGGGCACATCTGCTTCTGAATCTGTTGCTTTAACCACTGTATCAGCCTTCCGCATAGTCATCATCATCATCATCATATCCAGCCATACAAAAGTCAAAAGTGACTAATGTTTCACTACCATATAACCATAAGGAGTGAAAATAATATATAAATAAAACAGAAATAATATATCAGACAAATTATTATTGAGATTTACGAGAGAGAGAGAGAAGCAGAGAGAATAGGAATACCTAGTTACTATGAGTAAATTTATTAGGATAACTCACGGAAATGAGGCAACTAAACCTCTCCACAACACCGTTCTGGCTAAGTTAGCATTCGGGCAAGGCAATATCAGCAACACAGCTTCCTTGCGGATTTACTGTATCACGTCATAAACAAACCAAACCTTGCAGCTAACTTTGCTCTACTAAGAAAATAAATTTACGGAGATGATTCTAATAGACACTTGCAGCAAGATAGCCACTGAGCTCGATTCGACGTTATATCACTAAGTGTTAATAACCCATCCTGGCAGACGAGTGGGTCCTATAATACCCAATTTGAATGTAAGTGTCTTCAATTGTTTCTGCCATGTCAACATACGCCCACCTTGTTTCTTACGCCAATTTGGTGCTGGATGAGAGAAGAGAGTTCTACTGGGCAATCGTAATGAGGTTATAAGCAAAACGTGATCGAGCCAAAGAAGTTGATGGAGCCTTATTTGTTTTTCTAACGAGAAGCACTTGTTGGCAGATCCAAAAATATGTGTACGAATGTCAGCGTTAGTTATTCGTTGTTGGTAACCAACATGTGCTATACTTCTCAAACAACGCTGATCGAATGCCTGTAAGCGTCACAAATCATCAACTCTAAGTGGCAAATTTCACTAGCGTATGGTAAGACTGCGCGTACAGATGCATTGTAAACACAACCTTTAAGGCAAAGTGATATATTCGCGTTTCTCCATAAATGACGAAGGTTCGAGAAAGCTACTCTAGCTTTTGCGATTCGTACTCTCAGCTCGTCAGCCATATTGTTAAGTTATTGATAGAGCTCCCAAGATATGTAAACCTGTCGACTATGTCTAGATCTTCATTCTGCAGTCGCAACGTTGGAGTAAGTGGTGTGTGATCCTGTACCAGTACCTTACATTTAGAGAGTGCAAAATTCATACCGACAGACGGAACAACGTCTATTAATCTTTTGAATGTGGCCTGGATGCGTCTACGCGCACACCTTAATTCGTGGTTGGAAACCCTGTACGACATGGCATCGACTCGAGCTTGGTAGCGATCATGTTTCAGATTTTTGCTAGAAAAATGTTCTTAGAAACCGAGACCGGCGGTGGTTCTATTGCTGTCTGAAATAATAAAGATGATGATGGTGAGGATAATGATGATGATAACCGGAGATATTTCAAACATGCCTGCACGGTGTACTGACGACAGTTTTTTTAATGTTCTCTGATTGGCTAAATAAATCGAGAGTGGTGCTTGGTCGAAGTTTGGAAACTTGATTTATAGCAAATCCTGTTCAAGTCAGACACGTATGAAATCATTATCTAGTGAAGGAACCGGGTAATTGACAAAGATAATGCTACGTAAGAAGCTTTCAAATAACAACGCTTTAGGTCCGAAGTTCCTTGGTCTTCTGATTGTTTACTAAATGTGAACTATGGGTTTATTTTGTTCATATTTAGCGAAACATCTTACGCATTAACTAATATGCAGATTTGTAAAGAGAAACGAAATACTGGGTTCTGGCGTGAAACACGGTCTTCTTTTGTAGCCACGCTGACTTGTCATAGGTCGGCAATTGGCTTCCTAGACCCATCCTGTAAGATATCTTCAACCAAATTGCAGTTTTAAGTCTGAATAAATTTGATTAAATCGTATAAAACATGGTTTTCTAAACTTCTTCTATACTTTCATAGTCGCAACAGATTCTTTCTGCCTAAAGGTTACGTTTTACTGGATTAACCGGTTTTATCATATCTTTTAAAATATATCTCAGTTTGTATGGAACTTTGCTCTTTCATCTTATGTACACAATTGCATTCTAATTAAGAAAACCATAAAATGTATGCTGACGGTGTATTTTGTTCTTGTTAAAGGAAAGCGAGCAAGGTCAATTACTAAAACAAATATATAACAAATAAGGTTGCATCAAAGCATGCAACTAAATGATTTGATAAGGAATGCTTTAGCTAAACAAGCTTTGTCAGGTAACTAAGTCTAAATTACATAATTAAACGAACATTGATTGTGCGGGTAATGATAACATTTACTATAATCAAGGTTGCGAACTTGATATAAACACCTGATTCATTAAGAACATACATTTGTCAGTATAGACTATGAATTTTACAGTGTAGAAAAGGCAATTCATCCAGTAGACCGATTTCGTCCTTATTGGGAACTCATCACGTACTGGCCAGAATTTTCCACGGTTAAGGTTCGAATCTGAGCACGTCTCCTTTTGAATCTTGTGCCGTAAACACTGAGCCACAAAGTTTGTCATGGAACGTAGTCTGAATTAATTATTGGTATGAGCCATAAATGCTGAGCAAATTCGTCAAATAATAATATAGTACAAGTTTCATGCTAAACATAAAATTAAGTAAAGTCAAATTTGAATATAATGAGTTATTTTGTAAAAATGCTCGCTTCTACAAATGAAAAATGAATAATTTTAGTCTTTTCCGCCAAATAAGCTCTGAAAATTTTCAAATCAACTGCACGTATACACGTGCGCATTCATGCAAAATTCTAAATCGTTGAACGAATTCTGGTGGTTACGGATTGCAAATGTTTAGATAACAAGATTGAAGGAATATAAAAAGGTGAAAAGACAATGATACTCATAAAGGATAAATTACGCTCCGTTTTGCCGTTAAATTTTTTCAGTTGACATAGATTTGATTGCACCATAGCGTGTGTTTAGATTAGTTGCTGTGAAATGCCTTACCTAAACTAACTTTGCTTAGAAAATTAGTCTGAGTTTATTATTGCCGGCTTTCATGGTTTATACATTTTCTGCCTTTTTTGTGGCTATACTTCAAAATTGGTATAAACTAAAGCCGCTAGCTTCCTAACCTTTAATTAAATAATATAAATAATATAAAATGTTGAAATGACAATGTAGTTCATAAAAGGTAAATGCGGCTATGCTTGAGCGTTCAAATTGCTTGCAGACGACTTCCAAAACCAAACCCACTCTGCCAAGTATAAAAAAAATTCCTCCGAAATCTATATCTGATGTTATTTACAATTGGAACTACACCTGTGCATAAGAATGAATGCAAACTTCTTTAATTATATAAATGTTCATTTAAGTGTGGGTGATTGACGGTAGTTTTTCTATGTCGTTCACCGAATGGTTAAATACAATTGGATTAGTGTTTACTAAAAGCTCGCAAACTTGACTTAAGGAATTGTTTCCACGGCCCGCGCAAACATTGTTTGTGCTAATTAATTTTTGCTTGTCGGTGCACGTAAACAAAACTTCTGTAAACTAAATGTTTACAACAATTAGACTGAAGGTAATTGATAATAATTAATGCTTGGTGTTTTTTACGATGTAAATAATAGTCTGAAAATGTGCTCTCAGCTACAATTTTCCAGAGGATAGGTAATTAACTAAATAAATCTACAACGTGCTTTCCAAACGTGGAACGTGCTTCCTGATTCCACAGTAAAATATTTTTATCGTACATGTTTACGGCTTGTTTTTTACGTTTCAATATTTGATGTTCCTTTTTTCTATTCTGTTTGTACTGCAGTACAAATCGTGTCTCTGAATTAATGAAGAAATTCACAAGGAAAACTGTCCTTAATTAAAAATTTGCCTTATGCCAGACATAAAAGTCATTTTATCTATTTTTAATTTTAATTGTACACATTCTGTAATTATATGAGAATGAAAGTTGACTGATTAGAAACTTTGTTAAGTTCCTTTCATGATTAAAGCTTCAAGAATGTTTTCGAGAGTTATTTGTAAATGATTCCTGTTTTGTTTTTTTATTGTCTATTTTAAAAGAAAAATATTTCATTTCTTTAAATCAAGTTTGTGAGCTTCAAGTAAACACCAATCCCGTTGTGTTACACCAGTTACTACCAATTACGACTGTTTTATTTTATTACCTATATATGTATATATATGGAAAAAGCTGTAGAAAGTTAATGTTAGTGACTGCATAGAAATTGTGCAGCCGGTATTTCCAGGTAAGTACAATCTACGTTCAGACTACTATAGATAAGAGCCGCATATCTAATTTTGCTTTCCATATATATGCATGACGTTTTGATCCTTGCTAGCCAGTTTGCCGTCGTACTCTGATGACGATCGTGGGAGGCAGAACTGCGTCAATACGTCATCAAATATTCTTGCCAAATTACGCACAAAAAAACGGAAGGCCGTATTGAGCGAAGGAGTAGATAAAAGCTGTTTATCCTCTTTGAGTTGACTGATGATTGTAATGAGATATTAAGGAATCGTGTGTAAATTCGCCTTGAAAGCAATTCGAAATATTGTCACAATTTCGAAGCAATCTGTGGTAGGTTGATCTCATACGTAGGCCAGCACGAAAACTGATAACGCATAAATACATGGTAAATAACATGATAATGAGTAATTAATTAGTATTGTTTACGCTCAGCAGAATCTGGCCTAAAATAGCGTCTTTTTCTTAAAATTTATTCTTTATTTAAGACTGCTTGGCAGAAGGTGCTGCTAATATTGACGGTAAAAATTACACAGCCATACCTGTTGGCAATTCCGCAGCCACCATTCACGCAAGGGGAGCAGCCTGGTGAAATTGACTTGAATTTGTATAAACGATGCTCCGAGATCACAAAATGTTCATCTTCATACACAGGCGCCACTTGCAAAACAAGTTCATTTCAGTCAAAATCCTATTCACTCTGTCTTAGCAGAGGCAGTTTGTGGAGTTCATCGTCCTCACCATCGTCTTTATTGCCAGCAGACGCGACCGGACGATCTCCATCGTCGATTTGTGGTCTTTCGTTGTTCAATAAAGCAGACTCGGACTGCCTACGTTATCAGTTAAAGCTGAAGCCAACGTTTTGGAGCCGAGCCAAATCGTTACTTCTTGGTTTTAACGACGAAGACGTGATGACATCATGGCGGAAGGCTTTATATTTCGCCATAGAGTGCCAGACTCTGCCCAGGGCATTTACACGGCCTGTTAATCAAGGTTCACGGACAACGCCGTTATCCACGGAAACTCTTAGCGCAGCAAATGGTAAGATCGTCGGTTGTCCTAAAAATGATATTATCAAACTGCTTTCAACTGATCGTAGTCTTCCAACACCTGATGTCAAGCAAAAACTACTTACAAATGTGAGTATTGAAAATTTGGCAGCTAGTAAGGAGTTGGTTTGCTCCACAGCCTCACAGTCTGGAAATTTGTTCAAAGCACGACCTAGTGACAAACCGAATGGTAAGCTACTAAAAATCCACAGTTACTTAATTTATTAATATTTAGAAGCAAAAATAGTGCATTCAATTTTCTATAGTAATAAAAAATAACGAGTAAAATTTTTAAAATTAAAGGTTTAATACTGCAGGAGGAGGATATATTTTAAAGGCTTGGATAAATGATTCATTATATCTGTTACAAGTTACACCAATGCGATTTAGGTAACCAAGGCCTTACAGATGTTGTTTGTTAAAAATATTTATTTCAAATTTTTTCACTTCGATCACCTAAACATGAACCATATTATGTGTTTTTAAATCCCAAAATACAGAAAAGGCAAAATAAATAGTATGAGTAAAACAGAAAGCGCCCAATAATTTATACTCCTTATGTTCAATTAAGGCGTAATTTCGATGCATTTTTAGTTTAAATTTCAAAAGTATATCAGTATGTGTATTAGTTGATAAAAATAAAGACAGAAATACAAAAGTAATTAGTGTATGCAACATTTAAATAAATATTTTGATTAATGGATATTTGTATAAAAATAAATATTGTTTGATATATATATATATATATATATATATATATATATATATACATTAAAAGAAACTGCGCCATACTTAGTACAAAATTATGCCGTAAAATTAAGTAAATTAAATGCTTATAAATTAATTGATGATTGTCCATATTATTAAATGATAAATGGTTGTACGGGTGGCGATAGCATTAAAATAAATCAAGTTTGCGATTTTGATATAAACACCTGTCCCATTATGTACATATATTTGTCAGTACAAACTACGCAACTTATAATTTAGGAAAGGCAGTTTATCCAGTAGACCGGTTTCATCCATATTGGGAACTCATCATGTTCTGGCCAGAATTTTCCGCGGACAGGGCTCCAACCTAGGCACGTCTGCTTCGTAATCTGATGCTTTAACCACTGAACCATCCTGCTAAACGCAGCGTTCTACTGGAAACGAGTCCAACGAACCGGATTATTAGCCACTGTTGTTTCTATTCATATTTAATAAATCTCGTAGATTACAAAAAAAATATGTGCATGTGACTGACGGGAGTTTTGCTATGTTGTCAGATTGGTTAAATACACACGATTTGCATTTATATATTAACTAATATTTCTAGGTTAGACTTTCCTTTATGTGGGTTTAAAAGTTCAATTTAATACCACTTCACCAGTTAGCATGGTGTCAATTCTGTAATGACAGACTGAGTGTGGTTAGTTGGAACTTTAGGTCTAAATATATGCTGTTTTGTCTCCATTTAAAGAAAAGTCTAATTAAGAATCATTAGTTAGTATATAACTGAAAACTATGTGTGGCGTTCGGCAGGGTAGCTCATTGGTTAGAGCAACAAATTCCGAAGAATTCTTAATAAAGATAAAACCAGTCTACCGGATGAATTGCATTTTCCACACTATACATTGCTTTGTTTACACTGAAAAATTTATGGGCATAATGGGGCAATTGTTTGTATCAATATCGCAGCCTTGATATAACTAATGTCCATATAAGTCAAAGTTAAACTATGAAATTTGTATTATACTCTGAAAAACTTTAAGAAAATATTTGTTTGAGCAAACAGTTAACTTTTAATATTGCTTAAAGTTTTTTATCCATTAATATATGAATATGATAAAATCCTTTTTTTACAGTGCATGATTGTTAGTATACTAAACCATGAGCGATTGTGGAAAATAAGAACAAAACTTACAACGAAATAAACATTTGTAGAAATAAGTTACTTATCTAATGATTTCAAGTTTTAGTCATTCATTTTGGGAATGCTCAGATAAGTAAGTAATAAAAACATGACTATTACGTATATGGTAAATAATCGATAAATTTGTTTTAAATAATTTCGCACCTAGTCAACTAAATTTGATTCCCGTATATATTCAATGCGGTTTGATCCTCGATAGTCAGTTTGCCGTCGTACTCTGATGATGATCATGGAAGGTCGAAACGCGTCAGTGCGTTGCGACTGGCGGTAGTTTTGTTATGTTGTTCGACGACTGGTTAAATACAATGGGATTGGTGTTTACTTCAAGCTCGCAAACTTTATTTAAATAATTGTTACCACCACCCGCGCAATCAATTATTGTTAAATTGTATTGCTTATATATGTATATGTGGTGAAAGCTGCAAACAGTTAATGTTCGTGACTGCATAGAAATTGTGCAGCCAACATTTCCAGTCAAGTTCAATATATGCGAGACTGCTAGAGGTGAGAGCCGCATATCTAAATTTGATTTCCATATATATTCAATGCGGTTTGATCCTCGATAGTCAGTTTGCCGTCGTACTCTGATGATGATCAAGGAAGGTCGAAACGCGTCAGTGCGTTGCGGCTGGCGGTAGTTTTGTTATGTTGTTCGACGACTGGTTAAATACAATGGGATTGGTGTTTACTTCAAGCACGCAAACTTGATTTAAAGAATTGTTACCACCACCCACGCAAAAAATTATTGTTAAATTGTATTGCCTATATATGTATATGTAGCGAAAGCTACAAACAGTTAATGTTCGTGACTGCATAGAAATTGTGCAGCCGACATTTCCAGTCAAGTTCAATGTATGCGAGACTGCTAGAGGTGAGAACCGCATATCTAAATTTGATTTCCATATATATTCAATGCGGTTTGATCCTCGATAGTCAGTTTGCCGTCGTACTCTGATGATGATCATGGAAGGTCGAAACGCGTCAGTGCGTTGCGGCTGGCGGTAGTTTTGTTATGTTGTTCGACGACTGGTTAAATACATTGGGATTGGTGTTTACTTCAAGCACGCAAACTTGATTTAAATAATAGTCAACTAAATGTTGTTTTCGTAAAGCTAATCTTCTTGCTGTCCTTCACTTGAAACATATTTGGATGTCGGGTAAGTAATTAAGTTTTTTCGTACTAAATTTAAATTTGGTCCTTAACTCCAACGTCTGCAATGATGTGTGATCATCTATGTTAATGCTACGAGACAATATTCGAGCGCACTCATGGTAATTCCATTTTGAAATGGATGAACAATCGTTACACAACGACAGATATTGAATCGCAACTAGAAACAAGGCTATCACGTTCAATTATCCATTTACGCTCTTCGAGAAACATCGCAATTTTGTTGAAAATAAAACACTGTATGAAGTATGTGGAGTTTCTGTATAATTTTATCTCGTTTGTAACAAATTTCGGATGTACGAAACTTCACGCAAACAAGAAATGGTGTCCAGTACCTATACATACACTATTCGCTTCATTTATATACTTTTCAGAATATGGCACAGGCTGCAAAATAATTAAAGTCATCAGTGCATTTACATTTTTCGCTAGCAAATTCAGATGAGCACAATGCATAGGGAACTACTGGACGAGAGAGCCACAGTTCCAATTTATGTATATGTATGAATGAATCTGCATAAAAGATGCGCCAAGATAAAAAAAATAATCATCCACAAGCACAGTAGATGGTTACAAAACTAATTCATTTCACAAAGAATCCTATTCACTCTGCTTTCGGAGAGGCAGTTCTTTGCATTCGTTGCCCTCAATCTCGTTTCCATTATTATCAGATGTCACTGGAGAATAGCATCGACGGAAGCAGACTTTCCAAGACTGCTGTTCATATTGAAACACGTATGCCGCCTAAAAATGTTATATATATATATATATATATATTCTAAACAACGTTCATAAGCTTTGAGTATTACACATTATAATTGTTAAAAAAGGAAAATGAACAATTAAGAATAAGTTTATTTTGGACACGTATGAACACAAATTACAATCTTGCAGTTATATCCATTCTGTGTTATGGTTTTACCAATTAATTGAGACCAAATTAGACACTTAGCAACATATTTATATATTTGTTGCAATCGTACGATTGTTTTTATGAATTGAGGGCTGCTTTATACAAACAAGTATAACTGTATCTAAAGTATATCTTTGTTATGCACAAGGCCATGCAATATACACGCTTAAAAGTCAACATACATTACCTCCTGGCAGTCATAATATGCCCTAGATCGAACCATGAATTTATTTGACAGAAACATTTATATTGTGTTGGGATTTATTCTTAAAAGAACCACACCATTATCCGTAATAAATAAGATTCAACGATGGATTTACCTCGAAGAAAGAATATTAAAAATAGAAAGAACAGACCAGCCTCATCTGGGACTGCCTTCAGCGAATTCCCAAGACTGTTTTTTGTATTGCAACACGGATGTCGCTCTAGAATGTTATATATATATATATATATATATATATATATATATATATATATATATATATATATATATATATATATTCTTATAATTAGGAAAACACAAATAACAAAGTGGATAAAGGCCATTTATTTCGTGAATACAAATCATCTCTTATACAATCATACATATTTATACATTTTGGGTTTTCAATTGATTATGCTAGTGGTAACAAATCTGACTTGTTTTTACTTCTGTTTCTTGTTTTGGCTAGTTGGTGAGTGTGTATGCGTTTGTGTTTGTGTGTATGCGTGTTTGCATGTAAAGGTCATTCTCGCAGTATTGCAAAGTGATGTCTGAGATCTGGTCATTATTGCTTTGATAGCTTGAGAATTAACCATTTGTGCGCATTGTTCACTGTTACATATACAAGTGCTATTTTTCCCAGTATAGTTGATCGTTTCACCTCGTTGCGCAAAGTTGTCGTTTCACGTGGTAACAACGCCAGTGTGGATTGCAGTGTTAAACGCTCACATTGTTTGGAGACTTCTGTCATCGTATGCGCCTCTGTTATTTCCACTTCAGTTTGTTGCCAATCCGATTGTATGTTTGTTGATTCTAGTCGAGGGCCTGTTTGTTCTTGACTGGATACTAGTAGATTGTTTTTGAATTTTGTTATTCTTGGCCAGTCGATAATGAAACGCTCTGGGTAGTTGTTCATTAGCAAAATTTTCCTGAGGAAGCCCAGTTCTTCCTCAATCTTGTGTTCAGAGCAGATCTTCCTGATTCTGTTTGCTAGGTTGTTTACTAAGTTTCTTTTATGGGATTTTGGCACACTACTGTTGTAGTGAATGTATTGTCCGGTGAAAGTGGATTTTCTATGTATGGCTAGTGTCAAATCTCCGTTTGCTTCTCGAGTGAGTTTGATGTCAAGAAAGGGAAAACTGTCGTCTTTCTTTACCTCGAGAGTGAATTTGATGTCTGGATCAACTCTATTTGCTTGTTTGAGGATTTCGGAAGGGTCTGCTGCTTCTGAGTTGAACAACAAGATATCATCTACATACATTTTGTAGAGTGCGCACTGGTCAATTATACTTTTAAGGCTCGTTTTTTCCAGGTGATACATGTATACATCTGCCAGGAGGGGTGCGATGCAACTTCTCATAGCTACACCATTGATCTGGCGGTAGTATATCCCTTCGAATGTAAATTGCACGTTTTTAGTACATGCTAATATGAGGTCTTTGATGTCATTGGTGTCTATAGGGAAGTTAAAAAACTCATTTTGGATGAGGTCACACAAGATCTCCGTTGTCTTATGCAGTGGTATGTTTGTAAATAAGGATGTGACGTCAAGTGAGACCATTTTATTCTGTAGGATGTTCCTCCTCTTCAATTCATTTGCTAGTTCGAAGAAGTCCTTGATAATGTTTGCGTTTATGATGCTCCGTATTGGTTCAAGTAGTTTGCAGAGAAACTTGGCTGGTTTATGTTGCGTGGCGTTGACCATTTACATAATAGGCCGCATCGAGGGAGCACCTGAGGCTGTCACGGCTTTATGTGTTTTTGGTTTGCCGAACAATCTTGCGGTGTTTGTTCCGACTTGTTTTGCGTTTTGGATATCTTCTGTGAGTTTTGATCTAATCTCGCAGCCAGACATCGATGTTAGAACATGTTCTTCCATCTTTTTCAAAATTGCATTAATTCTTGATTCGATGTTCGTTGAATCATTTTACTGTTCGATGTCGTGCTTAAATTTAGATTGATCATTTTTTATATCGTTCATGGCCTTCCTGTAAGCGTCGGCTTCAAGTATAACAATTCCTGATCCTTTGTCAGGTGTGGCAAGTCGTATGGATTTGTCTGATTGGAGTTTTCTGAGTTCGTCTATGTGCTGTTTTGTGATGATTTGGCTGCCTTTGAATTCCTTCTTGTATTGTTCTAGTGCGCTTACTATCTCAGCTTTCAGTCCTTGTCCATTGAATGCATGTGGGGCGGTGTCTTTCGTTAAGTCATTGTCGAAATTTTCCGTTCCAGCCTGAATGTCAATAATGTCCCGTTCACTTAGATTTTTCTTGACTACGCAGAATTTTGCTCTCATGTATGTGCGGTAGCACATATATCGGACGTACGAAGAAGCAATTGATAAGCAGAATCCAGCAACATTTGCCACAGAAATTGATTAACAAAGGCTTGGCACCGCCAGGAAAATCAGCTATTTCCGATCATATATTGGCAACGGGGCACCCTGTCAATTCGACCAATTTCACAATTCTACATAAAGCAAAATCAGAAAAATTATTATTTATCTATGAATCCCTTTACATAAAACAACAAGCACCTGACCTTAATATTCAAAAGTTTCATCAACATGATATTCTTATCGACTGGCCAAGAATAACAAAATTCAACAACAATCTACTAGTATCCAATCAAGAACAAACAGGCCCTCGACTAGAATCAACAAACATACAATCGGATTGGCAACAAACTGAAGTGGAAATAACAGAGGCGCATACGATGACAGAAGTCTCCAAACAATGTGAGCGTTTAACACTGCAATCCACACTGGCACTGTTACCATGTGGAAACGACAACTTTGCGCAACAAGGTGAAACGATCAACTATACTGGGAAAAATAGCACTTGTATATGTAACAGTAAACAATGCGCACAAATGGTTAATTCTCAAGCTATCAAAACAATAATGACCAGATCTCAGATATCACTTTGCAATACTGCGAGAATGACCTTTACATGCAAACACGCATACACACAAACACAAACGCATACACACTCACCAACTAGCCAAAACAAGAAACAGAAGTAAAAACGAGTCAGATATGTTACCACTAGCATAATCAATTGAAAACCCAAAATGTATAAATATGTATGATTGTATAAGAGATGATTAGTATTCACGAAATAAATGTCCTTTATCCACTTTGTTATTTGTGCTTCCACTATAAGAATACTGTAAGTACAAAAGGCACGGGATATTATAAAGATATATATATATATATATATATATATATATATATATATATATATATATATATATATATATATATATATATATATAAAATGTTCATGAGCTTCGAGTATTACAAAGTTTATTTGTTGGAAGACGAATCTCTAAATAATTGAGAGTAAGTTTATTATGGAAACATATCGACACATATTACTATCTTACCGTTATGTCCATTCACTGTTAATGAATTTATGGAGTGATTGAGAACAAATCGGACAGTAAGGTTCACATTATGTTGCAGTTGTGCAGTAAAATTTTTATTAACTGAAGACTGTTTTAGACGAAAAACGTATAAATGTACCTAAAGCTTCGCTTTTTTATGCACTAGAGATAACCACTTGAGGCACAAAGTCATGCATGTATACACACTTAAACATCAACACGGGTTATCTCCAAACAAACGTCAAATAACCTAAACCAAAGCAAGAATATAATTGACCGAAAAGTTTATTTTTTTGTGATGTATTCGAAAATACTCTGAGCATTATCTATAATTAACGAACTCTCAAATATTCAGTGGTCTACTTTTCTTAACAAATATTACACACACACACACCCACACACACACAGATATATATATATATATATATATATATATATATATATATATATATGTGTGTGTGTGTGTAATATGGAAAATACTAGACAGTTTTTTTCAATGAAGAAATAACAATTCTACTGTATGAATCACATTTGCTACCAAAGAATTAGCTGTCGAAAGAATTGCCATAATACTAACGAAAAACAAAAATTAGTCCAGGTTTTGCTGAAAATGTTTCCTGGTTTGGGACTTGTCCGCGGTTAATTCCCATCAGTAACTGACAAGTTACAAACCGGGTGAAACCAATCAATTTGATGAATCCCTTTTGCTTGCCTAGGCAAAACTGGTTTATGCGGCAGGATGGCTCAGTGTTTAGAGCACCGGATTCCGAAGCAGACGTGCCCAGGTTCGAGTCCTGTCCGCGGCAAATTCTGGCCAGTACATGATGAGTTCCCAATAAGGACCAAACCGGTCTACTGGATGAATTTCCTTTTCTACACTATACAATTCTTAGTTTATATACTGACATATGTAAGTAATTAATGGGTCAGGTGTTTATATCAAGACCGCAACCTTGATTATAATAATAATAGGATATGTTTATACTTTTCAAAAAAAAACAGTTACGGCCATACGCCTATGTCCATTTCGTGATTTTATTTAAAAGAATATTTATGCAACGGAAATTGGTCATTATTCGCTGGTATGTCGCCACAACTACAGCGTCAGCCGGGAAAATATACAAATTGTGATCAACGCTATACCGCAGATGTTTACTTTGGCAAGTGGCACAAATATATTAGTTTATGCGTTAGTCATCACCGACATATTATTTTATTAGAAAATCATTGATTTCACGAGTGTTGATAGTACTATTTAAATAAATAAGCAAAATCTATATACAAGAAGGTTGAAATATTGTATTGTCATTTAGAAGTAAACGTCAGATAAGCGCAAACGTGCACTAAAACATTCTTTTTAATGGGAATACATTCTAAAGACAAAAATTTCTTCATATTCGAATCTCTGTCAGAGTGAATATAAATAGAGAAACCAGTATTAGTTAAGCCAGGTTTTAAGCTTCCTCAAAAATGAAAAAAAGAATTATTCTTTAAATCAATTATGTGAGCTTTGGATAAAAGCAAATCCTTTTATATTTGACCAGTAGCAAAATATACCAAAGCCACTGTCGGTCACAAGCATTTTCGCATTATAAATGTTTATGATTATCATTGGAGCACGATGGAGAACTGACGAAAAGAAATACAACAAGGAAAGCATAATAAGGTAGGTTGATCTTACTACAGGTAGTCTCGCCAGCCTTGGACTTTATTAAAAATCGACGCTGCATTATTTCTATCCAAACACTAACATGCATTTTTTCTGTCTTTCGTCACGTAGATGATGATGTTTTTGAATGTTCTTTCTAATAAAAATAAAATTCTACCTTCTGCCATATATTACACCTCATCTCCTGCGCCTATATCTGTACGTGTTGAGTTCCTCAATAAGGACGAAACCGGTCTACATAAAGAATTGCCTTTACTACACTTCACAATACTCAGTTTATAATAAAGAATGTATGCCCATATTGAGACAGGTATTTAATTGGGACAGGTATTTAATTGGGACAGGTAATATCATGACCGCAACCTTGATTACAGTATTTGTTATCACAGCCTGCGAAAGCAGTGTTTGTTTAATTATATATATATATATATATATATATATATATATATATATATATATATATATATACTTATAATTAGAAGAAGAATGATATCAGTGGATAAGATCATATTTCGTGAATAATTGATCATCCCTATACAATCATACATATATATATATATATATATATATATATATATATATATATATATATATATAGTATATATATATTCTGTTTTCACATAGCAGGCCTGGACTGTGCATTTCTGTTTCTGTTTTGCTGTGCTTAGGTGCATGCGTTTGTGTTTGTGTGTGTGTCTTCTTTTGTACGGGGCAGTCATTCTCGCAGTATTGAAAAGTGATGTCTGAGATCTGGTCATTATTGTTTTGATGGCTTGAGAATTAACCATTTTTGCGCATTGTTCGCTGTTACATGTACGAGTGCTATTTTTCCCAGTGTAGTTGATCGTTTCACCTTGTTGCGCAAGTTTGAATTTTGCACATGGTAACAGAGCCAGTGTGGATTGCAGAGTTGACCGCTCATTTTGTATGGAAACTTCTGTCGCCGTATGCGCTTCTGTTATTTCCACTTCAGTTTGTTGCCAATCCGACTGTATGTTGGTTGATTCTATTCGAGGGCCTGTTTGGTCTTGACAGGTTACTAGTAGATTGTTGTTGAATTTTGTTGTTCTTGGCCAGTCGATAAGAATATCAAGCTGATGAAACTTTTGAATATTAAGGTCAAGTGCTTGTTGTTTTATTTAAAGGGCTTGAAAAATAAATAATGATTTCTCTGATTTTGCTTTATGTAGAATTGTGAAATTGGTCGAATTGACAGAGAACCCCGTTGCCAAAATATGATCGGAAATAGCTGATTTTCCTGACGGTGCCAAGTCTACCCAGAGCGTGTCATTGATGTCAACAGCAGACCACGGCAGATTCGCACTAGAGCGGATACCGTCAAGTAGGTTTTCCTAAACTTACCATTTAGAGGCGACGTACCAACCTCAATAATTGCACGGCGGCTGAATAGGATGACTAAGGAGAACATTCCCAGTGTTAAAATTAATATATCAAAGATCAATTGCCAATTCTCTCCAAATCATTCATAGTCTACAAATTCTCATGTATGTGCGGTGGCACATATATCGGACGTACGAAGAAGCAATTGATAAGCAGAATCCAGCAACATTTGCCACAGAAATTGATTAACAAAGGTTTGGCACCGTCAGGAAAATCAGCTATTTCCGATCATATATTGGCAACGGGGCACCCTGTCAATTCGACCAATTTCACAATTCTACATAAAGCAAAATCAGAAAAATTATTATTTATCTATGAAGCCCTTTACATAAAACAACAAGCACCTGACCTTAATATTCAAAAGTTTCATCAACATGATATTCTTATCGACTGGCCAAGAATAACAAAATTCAACAACAATCTACTAGTATCCAGTCAAGAACAAACAGGCCCTCGACTAGAATCAACAAACATACAATCGGATTGGCAACAAACTGAAGTGGAAATAACAGAGGCGCATACGATGACAGAAGTCTCCAAACAATGTGAGCGTTTAACATTGCAAATCCACACTGGCACTGTTACCATGTTGAAACGACAACTTTGCACAACAAGGTGAAACGATCAACTATACTGTGAAAAATAGCACTTGTATATGTAACAGTGAACAATGAGCACAACTGGTTAATTCTCAAGCTATCAAAACAATAATGAACAGATCTCAGACATCACTTTGCAATACTGCGAGAATGACCTTTACATGCAAACGCGCATACACACAAACACAAACTCATGCACACTCACCAACTAGCCAAAGCAAGAAACAGAAGTAAAAGCGAGTCAGATTTGTTACAGCTAGCGTAATCAATTGAAAACCCAGAATTTATAAATATGTATGATTGTATAGGATGTTTAGTATCTACGAAATAAAATGGCCTTTATCCACTTTGTTATTTGTGTTGTTTCTCTCTAATTATAAGAATACTCGTGTTAATTAAATGGCATGGATATCATAAATATATATATATATATATATATATATATATATATATATATATATATATATATATATATATATATATGACCTGCCCTTCCAACACTACAAATTCGCATTCAGATTAGTATTAAACGTTATTATTACCATTATTTTGTATCAAATTTCTAGAGCTTCAGTTTACACACAATATTTAGCAGATTAAATATACTACTTGTCAATAGAGCTGTTTGCGTGTATATTTGATCGCAGTCGAGTGTTCTAAGGATACAATGCAAAATTATTTAAAAAAAATTTATTGTGCTTGTAATTTGATAACACTTTATATGCACAACCTAATGATTCAGACAAATAAACTACCCAAAACCCACAAAACGCCCGCGCAACCAATGCTCGTTTAATTATATAAATGTTCATTTCAATACCACTTTCCCATCAAGTGTGGTATCTTTTCAGTAATGACACAAGAGAAAGAAACTAAACATGCTACCTTAGTTAGTATAGGACTAAAAATTGTGTGTAGTGTGCGGCAGGGTGGCTCAAATTCCGAAGCAGACGTGGCCAAGTTGGAGCCCTGTATACGGAAAATTCTGGCCAGTACGTGTTAATTTCAAAATAAGGACAAAACCAGTATACTGGATGAATTTCCTTTTCTACACTATGAAATTCTTAGTTTAAACTGACAAAATTTAAGTACTTAGTGGTTCAGATGTTTATATCAAATTCGCAACCCTGATAATAGTAAATTGTATCACCGTCCGCGCAACCAATGTTCGGTTATTTATAAAAACTCGAAAACGTTTAATGAATGCCTAAGCAATGCACAAAAGAAAAATTAAATGACCAATTAAAATGAATTATATCCTCAATTTGACAAAATGTCACTAATAGAATCAAATTTCACACTAAAATGTAGTTCTGTCAATTTAGAAAAAAAACGCCGCAAAAAGAGATAATTTAATATTGGGTCTATCGGAGAACCATGCTCTGTCAACCAGCGTCAAAACTGACGTCGTCTACGTAAAATTTAAATCGAATTCGCCGACAGGCTATCGTTCTTAGTTTCTGAGCCTACTGTGAAGTAATTACTGTCATGCTAGTTTTTTTTCGATGTTCTGATGTGCTAATTGAAGGTTGATCGTGTGATGCCACTTATTCTAGATTGATATTATTTCCTTTTTAATTGTGGTCAGAATACAGAAATCAAATGCAGCCGCCAATTGATAAATGGATTTTGGGTTATTACTCAAGCTGTAGTCAATCACAAAATTTGGGACCACGCTTAATTCTTTAAATCAAGTTTTTAAGCTACAAATAAACTTCAGTTCCATTGTATTTATCCAGTCGAACAACATTGCAAACTACTGGCAAAATAAAATTAAATTCGCGTTTATTTATATCTCGAAAATTTGATTTAAATAATTGTTGTTACCACACAAGCAAACAATTGATTTTTTAAAAATTAATAACCTTATTTAATTTCGGAATGAGACCCAGTATACTCTGGCTTCAGTGTAGAATAAATGGCATTGATTCCGACATATGCTTGCTCAAAGTTGTCTAATTCCTTAGAAACGTCAACCGGCGAATGGTGTTATCCAGTAGGTTGCTGACGCGGACTGTTTAGAACACGCTATAATTTCTCGGTGACAACCGCCGCTTTTGGCTCATCACTATCTTCAAAATCACGCGTCAAGTCTGTAGGGAGCTTCGGATTGTCACCAATGGTGACTTGCGCAACTGGTGCTTTTATATTTTCACGACACCCAGAGCGCATTCCAACTAGTACTAATGGGAGAGCAAGAAACCGGTCAAATAAGTCGCGAGATGCACGTATCGTGTACTTTTTCTCGCGATGCACGCGTTCTTCATGATCATTACAATTAGGATTAAGTGCAGCTATGCGCCACACATGGACTCTGAGGAATTTTAAATCCTCCTGATAAATATCATTCATTGATAAATAGTTACTACATCCGGCACACCAAAACTTGCCACTCAGTGTGGCAAGAATGCACATTTGAAAGTCTTTGCATCCTAATTAGTTTGTGATATTACTTTGAATCATTGATTGTATGTCGATCAATTGTAGTCATGCAGTACCGAGACTGCGTACTTTAGGAAGACTTCGGATGTCAACGTGGATAAATCTTATACGAGCAATAAGTAACTCGAAACGGCCAAATTTTGGACCTGTATGACCAAAGAAATTTCACGGCTGACACAAGCGAGACGATTTAACACATTTGTTAACATTGCATCGATGGTTGGCCAAAAGTCAAGTTCTGTCAAAGTATTTTAATACGGTCCACACCTGGACAACACGAATTAAAGTATTCAACAAATACTGGTAACAAAATCTTTGTGACAAAATCTCTTTCGTTGTCATATACAGGGACTTCCGCTTTACCACGCTTGAAATAAGTAACTTTGTTTGGGAGTCTACGTCGCTATGATGTGAGTTCTTGGTCTTTATTTTGGCTGGTCTGGAAGCCGTGCCATAGAGCCAATTTGGCATTATGATAGACTTTTGATTTAATTTTGATCGCATGTTACGTTCAAATTCTTTTTTACAAGTCTGATAGTAGGATTAAACTCATTAGGGCTGATCAACTGCCGAGTTACGCTTGGCACATAATTCTGAGAACCTTTCTGTAGAGCCTCCACTAGCGATGCATTGCCAATCTTCACTTCGTAGGGATAGTAAAGGAGATATCGTTCAATTTGGAGGCAGGTGTCGTGTAGTGCTATTAATTCTCCTTCCATTGCCCAATATTATTTTCTGAGGCTTTCAGTTTTCTAGAAAGGAATGCTATGTGGCGCAGTTCACCCTTTGAATTCTTGTTCTAGTGTCGCGAAGACTGAAGGACTTATAGTTGTACTGATGGAATCTGATTTTTCTAATGTCCACAATGAATGTATAGCTGTGGACAATTTCGCGTACTCGTGGACGCGTGAATTGACATGAATACTTGCTGTTGAATGAATAAATGGCACGATCGTCACTTCCATTAAAGTTTCGTATAATTATATCTGTGTCTGGATCTAGCAGAGTACTTTACTTTACTTTACTGCGGCTGACTCCTTTTGGAGGATAAGCCGGCTCCACATTTCATGGAGTTTCTTGGGAATTTGGTACAAGTGGTGTCCCCTCACCACTCGGCTTTTTGATCGAGGGCGCACCTCTAGCCTTTGCACATCCAAGCGCAGTCTGCAAGGCAGCAGTAAGTTGCATGGTTGCCGGTGGCTGTTGAGCTCATTCGCCATTCGGAAGTACGGGGTACTGTCCAGGAGTCCATGTAATCCTGTGGCTGTTGAACCCTTTTGTGGCGGGGAACACACGCCGAGTCATGGTGCCGTCGTCGGGCTCATGTGGTATTTTATAGAAGATCCGATTGCCGGTCGGAAATCCACCGCGCCCTGGTGACACCACCGCCATAGCCCCGTTAGCCCATGTACGATCGGCCATCGAGACATGGTTGACACCGTCGTACCACGTTGAGTACCGTTGCCTGCATCAGTTATCATTCCATACTTTAACAGAAAATCTAAGCCTAATAGAAAATATGGAACGTCGACGACGACAAACGTGAATTGGAAAATACGATGTTGGCCTAATGACGGTCTAAAATTTCCAGACCGTGTATTTTGATTGACTGAACATTCCCAACCTTTACCCGGCGACGGGGGATCTGTAACAATCGCTAACGACGCGGCTTGCTGAGTAACAGAAGGAATACGTTGCGACCTCATTTCCACTGTAATTTTCAGCTC
This sequence comes from Eudiplozoon nipponicum, assembly GCA_029291075.1. Classification (NCBI taxonomy): domain Eukaryota; kingdom Metazoa; phylum Platyhelminthes; class Monogenea; order Mazocraeidea; family Diplozoidae; genus Eudiplozoon; species Eudiplozoon nipponicum. The sequence goes on from JAQBSW010003143.1 coordinate 84,510, forward strand.
GTGACTATAAGTTTCACTTTTGGGTAAGCTACCTTGGCGTCAGTGAGGAAATATACACAAGGTATCATTTTGACAAGTTTTCATGATATTTTTGTGCTGTGTCCTCACAAACGTTGGTTTACGCACCAAGTACTTGAGCGGTCACAGGGGTACACCTAGCTGACTTTGTATGACTGGCTGGTTTTATAGATGCACACCTGTGTTTATTATATGGCTAACGATGTGATTAGGAACCAGGACGGAGTGATGATTACACTCGACCGTAAGGCCGACGCGATGATTGACGACAGCATTTGCGGGCGGTGCGATGGCGGCCGGAGAACATTATGCAACAAATCTGTATTTAATTCTACATGTCACTTTACGCAATTGATAATCAGCTAAAACAAATAATAGAATTAAAACCAAGTCAGACTTTTGCCCCCCCTCCCCCATATTAAAATGAAAACCCAGATTGTATTTAAATAAATGGTTGTAAAGTGACGTTTAGTATTCTCGGAATAAGTGGCCATTAACCAATCTGTTATTAATGTGGTTTTCCTTCCTAATTAGAAACATACAGTGTAATATTCGAAGGCAATGTACATAATGTATATATGGCTAGCTCTTTCTTTTTAACGGACGCCTGTAAATATTCGAAACGAACACGAACATCATTCTCTCCAATCAATTGTTTGTCCAGTTAAAACCAAGTGTTATTAGACTCTTCCCGTATTGTGGATTATATACTGGTTTTTACCGTTTTCATTCCTTCAAGAAATCTTACCAAATTGGTATTCTTACGAACACACATTTGAAAGTTATCCAAAAACTTCCTGTATACCTCGATGTTCTCTATAATAGGTTTCTGCTGCTTAGATCTCACAAATTGCGAAAAAACTTCAACTAGAATTGGTCGTTCGCATTTACTCATGGTTAAAGTATTTTTATAGCAAAATATAGTTCTCCATATATAATTTGTTCATTTCGTCTGCATAGGATAATGACTTCATTCCTCGAGACTCAAACACGAGTTCCACTTAACAAATCAGTTCAGTTGTGACCACAAAGATAAACCAAAGACAGCATGAACGGAAAGTATAATCTCACGCACATTCGTTTCGTGCTTACTGGCGACTCATCAGTAGGAGCCGGTATTACGCCCTTTAACCACTATATATTTGGTCGAACAATGTGGAATAATAGGACGGTACAATCTCCTAGACGAATGTGTAAACCTGCAATAGTGAAGCTAACATCATATAAAGTCTTCGACAATGCGACATCAACGCTAACTCACACTATATAATATATATACCGAGTCTGTAAAGGATACAAACACTATGGCTCATTGTGTTAGTAACTGATACCTTTTTTGAAATCGATGAGTACCGGATACTAACACTGTGGTTTCCGAGTCGGTACATGATACCAACCTGATGGATATAAATTTATGCTAAAGTTCACCCAAATTGAGAATTACAACAATTTCCGAACAGCTGTTACTCCAGTTAAACCATACACTCTGGCCTTCATCGATATCAGTTATTACATTTCGCGGTAAACATGACGTCATTCAATTCAATACATTACAGTTAAATACTGTTTGTTGCGAAGAACTAATATATATGCAAGTATGTATTAGGTCTTGCGAACCTAGTAAAAAATTAGTTCAGGTGTGACCAGAAGGATAAACCAAAGGCAGCATGAACGGAAAGTATAATCTCATGCACATTCGTTTCTGGTCACAACTGAACTAATTTGTTACTAGGTTCGCAAACACCTAATACATACTTGCATATATATTAGTTCTCTGCAACAAACAGTATTTAACTGTAATATATTGAATTGAATGATGTCATGCTTACCGCGAAATGTGATAACTGATATCGATCAAGGTCAGAATGTATGGATTTACTGGAGTAACAGGTGTTCAGAAATTGTTGTAATTCTCAATTTCGGTGAACTATTGCATAAATTGATATCCATCAGGTTGGTATCATGTACCGACTCGGAAACCATAGTGTTAGTACCATGCACCTTTTCGGTACAATAATGTTGGTATCGGTTACTAACACAATAGCCATAGTGTTAGTATCCTTTACAGACTCGGTATATATATTATATAGTGTGAGTTAGCGTTGAAGTAGCACTGTCGTAGACTTTATAAGATGTTAGCTTCACTATTGCAGGTTTACACATTCGTCTAGGAGATTGTGCCGTCCTACTATTCCACATTCTTCGACCAAATATATAGTAGTTAAAGGGCGTAATACCGCGTCCTACTGATGAGTCGCCAGTATGCACGAAACGAATGTGCATGAGATTATACTTTCCGTTCATGCTGCCTTTGATTTATCCTTCTGGTCACAACTGAACTAATTTGTTACTAGGTTCGCAAAACCTAATACATACTTGCATATATATTAGCTCTTCGCAACAAACATTATTTAACTGTAATATATTGAATTGAATGATGTCATGCTTACCGCGAAATGTGATAACTGATATCGATGAAGCCTAGAGTGTATGGTTTAACTGGAGTAACAGGTGTTCGGAAATTGTTGTAATTCTCAATTTGGGTGAACTTTAGCATAAATTTATATCCATCAGGTTGGTATCATGTACCGACTCGGAAACCATAGTGTTAGTATCCGGTACTCATCGATTTCAAAAAGGTATCAGTTACTACACAATAGCCATAGTGTTAGTATCCTTTACAGACTCGGTATATATATTATATAGTGTGAGTTAGCATTGAAGTCGCATTGTCGTTGACTTAAGATTATGTTAGCTTCACTATTGCAGGTTTACACATTCGTCTAGGAGATTGTACCGTCCTATTATTCTACATTCTTTGACCAAATATATAGTGGTTAAAGGGCGTAATACCGGCTCCTACTGATGAGTCGCCAGTGAAGCACGAAACGAATGTGCATGAGATTATACTTTCCGTTCATGCTGCCTTTGGTTTATCCTTCTGGTCACGACTGAACTAATTTGTTACTAGGTTCGCAAAACCTAATACATACTTGCATATATTTTAGCTCTTCGCAACAAACAGTATTTAAGAGTTCCACTTACACGAGCCAACATTTTCATTTTAAAGATTTTGCGTCCAAATGATACAAAAAAATTTATGAAAATTTTTGCGAGCCGTATAAATGTATTTGTTTATAACATAAAATGTAGGAAGAGTTCTCGTAATTGATTGAGGTAATACAATGGGGTGAATACCACAAACAGTTTATTGATGTGAACATGAAACATAAACGACTTCCGTTAGCAGTAAATGAGATTAGAAACTTTTATCACAGTTTTCGAATTACAATGCTTTTGCATGACATAATAAATATTAACGAAGCCATTTTTAAGAGCATTAAGATTATTATAGTAATATGTTAATCTACCGTTACTTCAAACAAGTCAGAAAAGTATATTATCTAATAAACAGTTTATCGGCAACAATAGCAAAGCAAGTTAGGTTAATAATCTTCAATTAAATATAAAACTAATCAAGAACAAGAAAACTTGATTATACGAGGCGATAAAAGGTATAAAGAATATCCTAAATAATCTCAAATTGCAATAGGAAGCACAAATCGCAAGGCAATGTGCCTAGGAGGAAGTTACGTCCAATTCTACTTAACATGTAAAAGTTAATTTACGACATTAGGAAATCACACATTACTGGTCTTCAATTTCGTTAAAAAGTTATTACATAAAATTTGCATGCGCACACACAATTAAAAGCTCATATATATATATATATATATATATATATATATATATATATATATATATATATATATATATATAATTAGGGAAGAAAGAACACATTACAATAAAGTGGATAAAGGCCATTTATTCTGTGAATAATCACTCGCTATACAATCATACATATTTATAAATTTTGGGTTTTCTTAAATTGATTAATATATATATATATATATATATATATATATATATATATATATATATTTATAATTAGGAAAACACAAATAACAAAGTGGATAAAGGCCATTTATTTCGTGAATACTAATCATCTCTTATACAATCATACATATTTATACATTTTGGTTTTCAATTGATTAATATATATATATATATATATA
>JAQBSW010003144.1:0-88583 GCA_029291075.1 Eudiplozoon nipponicum
GCACACGCATGATGTAAGGTAGATTGCAAAATGCCAAAACTGACTTGCATGGTAAATTGCCGTGCTTGCACACTATTGGTTAAAACGGCAAGTTTCGTTTTTTCTCATTGGTGCAACGTAAATAAAATTGAATTTAATTTACGCAATATGTCGGCCATTAATTTGTGTCATTACAGTTGAAATAATTTGTTTATGTGTAATTTTTATGTGCTTTTATTTTTAAATTATTAATATAATACGCGCTGTAAACTGTTTAATTATGTTTTCCAGCGTGAACTTTGGACTATAAATATGTTTTTACAACAAGATTTTAATTAGCTCAAGAACTATATAGGTCATTCAGGTATTCTGAATGGCGTCAAAAGTAGTTTCTTAGAAACTTCTACTTCTATTACTTATCTTATTGCATTGGTGTCTACTAGCGTTAGAAAAACTTAGTTACATTTAATGTTTCCATAACTTGATTAAGTATAATTTTATGTGCTTTTGATTTTAAATGATTCACGTAATACGCATTTGCAAACTGTTTGATTATGTTTTCCTGTGTGAACTTTGGAACTTAAATATATAATTTTAAAGCATGGTTTTACTTATAAAACAATTAGATAATGTTTTCTTGACGTAGAAATATTATATATTCAATTATTTATTAGGTGTTTCACACCTAGTAACAAATTAGTTAAAATATGACCACAAGAATAAACGAAAGACAGCATGAGCGGAAAACACAACCTCATGTTCACGTTCATTTCGTGCTTACTGGCGACTCATCAGTGGGAGCCGCTATCACGCCTTTTAGCCAATATATATTTTGATGAGAAATGTAAGAAAATAGGACGGTAATGGTTTTACTTAAATCAGGATTTTTTTAGGTCAGCCAGATGCTTTGAATGACGTAAACAAATATTTTCGTTGAAACTTATACTTTTATTATTCATCTATAAATTTTGCTTGTATTCCAAATTACATTTAAGCAATAATTGATTACGCGGGTGGTGGCACGATTATTTTAATCAAGTTTGCGATCCTGAAGTAAGCACCAAAACCATTGTATTTACCCAGGCGTCGTACAACATAACAAAGCTTCCGCCAGTCGCACGCAGTAACGCGTTTCGACCATCCCCGATCATAAACAGAGTACGACGGCAAACTGACAATCATGGATCCAACCGCATTGAATATATATTGAAATCAAAGTTAGATATTAGGCTCTCACTTCCAATAGTCTCGCATACATTGTACTTGACTGGAAATGCCTGCCGCTCAATTTCTATGCAGTCATTTATATACACTGTTTGCAGATTTCGCCACAAATAAATATATAGACAATACAATTACGAAATAATTGATTGCGTGTGTGGCTGTAGTTTTGCTATGTGGCCGACGACTGATTAAATACAATGGGATTGGTGTTTACTTCAAGATCGCCTACTAGATTTAAAGAATTGTTACCACCGTCCACGAAATCAATTATTGCTTAATTTAATTGTCTATATATATATTTGTGGCGAAAGCTGCAATGAGTTACTGTTCGAGACCGCATAGAAATTGTGCAGCCGACAATTCCAGTCAAGTTCAATGTATGAAAGACTGCTAGATGTGAGAGACGCATATTTAAATTTGATTTCCATGTATATTCAATGTGGTTTGATCCTCAATAGTCAGTTTGCTGTCGTACTCTGATGACGATCTTGGATGGTCGAAACGCGTCAGTGCGTGCGACTGACGGTATTTCTGCTAAATTTTCTGATGACTGGTTAAATAAAATGGGATAGGTGTTTACTTCAAAATTGCAAATTTGACTTGAATAATTGTTACCATCACCAGCGCAATCAATTATTGCTTAAATGTTTTGCCTATATATTTATTTGTGGCGAAAGCTGCAATAAGTTACTGTTCGGAATTGCATAGAAATTGTGCAGCCGAAATTTCCAGTTAAGTTGAATGTACGAGAGACTGCTGGAGGTGAGAGCAGCATATCTAACTTATATTTCGATATATATATATATATATATATATATATATATATATATATATATATAATGCGGTTTGATCCTCGATAATCAGTTTGCCGTCGTACTCTGATGATGGTCATGGAAGGTCGAAACGCGTCAGTGCGTGCAACTGGCGGTAGTTTTGCTATGTTGTCCGACGACTGGTTAAATACAATTGGATTGGTGTTTACTTCAAACCATCAAAACAATAATGACCAGACCTCAGACATCACTATGCAATATTGCTAGAATGACCTTTGCATGCAAACACTCACACACACAATCACAAACGAATACACACATAACAACCAGCCAAAACAAGAAACAGAAGTAAAAACGAGTCAGATTTGTTATCACTAGCATAATCAATTAAAAACCCAAAATGTATATATATATGTGTGATTGTATAGCGATGATTAGTATTCACGAAATAAATGGCCTCTATCCATGTTGTTATTAATGTGCTATTTCTTCCTAATTAGAAATATATATATATATATATATATATATATATATATATATATTATGATCGGCATACCTCATCTGAAACAGTTAAAATTTTTGCATCCCATCAAGTTTATGACCATAATAATGTAATAAATAAATTGAGATAAAGCTAGACCGGCTACTCCAAGTTTTGCTACCTTACTGCTTATCCTCAAATATAATAAAACATCTCGTACTTTTTATACTAAGTTTGCACACTTAAAAAAAACCAGTTCAAATTTATGTAACCTATTTCAGTTTTGCTGTTGTGAAACAAGGTAACTTTGCCGGGATTGGTTTCTATCCTAAGTGCGCAACCTTAATTTAAACAATAGCCATCATCACCGGCGTAATAAAAAAATACTTTATATAATTTGGTGACTTATTTCAATAGGTATAGTTTAAAATATTATTTATCTTGCTTTGCTTTTTCCTCGCGATTTTTCGGCAAAACGACTTTGTTTACACTAGATAAATAAATCTTCTGTTAGAAATGTAAATATTGTCAAAAAATATTTCACATACTTGCTATTTGTGAAGAAATACTCATAAAACTTATAAAGATATTCAACGCAATTTTGACGAACTGCACATAGTTCAATTACAAAAAGAATATTTTCTTATCCGTTTTATTCTTGTAGGATTTGTTGACATTTATAGTTTTCATAGTTCTTATTTGTTTAATTGAAAATTTATAGCTTTGTTGCTTTAAACAAAGAAGAAGGACAATCTAAATAAATTTTTATCATTTAATGATTTTCTAAAATACGCATAGTTTTAAATATAAGCAATTGACTGTTATCTCCCATATAAAGCTGAAGTAGTTTAAAAATATCCCATCAAAAATTTTTATATATAAATTGTCAAAACAAGTTTCCCCTCTGATTGTATTTTAAGTATTTTCCACTGAAGTTAATAAAGTCAATGCATAAATTTCTGAGTTTTTTCAAAGGCAATCTATGATAAAAGTACAATACTTTTCATTGTTTGAAAAATGGTATTTTTAAAGGTACATTTTGTACATTTCACTGTAATCTTTTAGCCAAGTCCCATAAAATATGAATGATATTTCAATGTTTTTAACGAACAGAAAGCATAGTCTTACAAATATAAAGCAGTCATGTTGCAAATAATTAAAAAGCAAAATTCTTTGCTATAAATTGGAATAAATAAGGCTTTAATGTTTTTTTTATTGAAGTCTATCTTTATTTACGCTACAAATTTCTAAAGTATCAATTAAAAAACATTTGTAGTTTTCAATAAAACAAAATGATTTAGATACAATTGTGGTTTTCCAGCGCTCCGACTTTCATCTGTTTTCAATCAGTGATAGGTAAAACAATATATTTCTGCTGAATGAGAGCTTATAAATAGGATATTTTGCTAAAGTTACTGAAAATACCTGTTATTGCTTTGTACAGAAAGTAAAGAAAATGGGCTCACAGCGAAATAATAAAAATAATAATAAAAGTAATGTAAAAAGTAATTATAAAAAAGTCATACTGTTTACGCTTAAATTTAGAAAAGCTTTCTGAGCAGTGTTCACGTGACAATATTGCAGATTTTCTTTTTTAACTTGATACAATTTAACAATAAATGTTTGCGTGGGTGGTGGTGACAATTCTTTAAATCAAGTTTGCGAGCTTGAAGTAAACACCAATCCCATTGTATTTAACCAGTCGTCGATTAACATAACAAAACTACCGCCAGCCGCAACGCACTGGCGCGTTTCGATCTTCCTTGATCATCATCAGAGTATGACGGCAAACTGACTATCGAGGATCAACCCGCATTCAATATATATAGAAATCAAATTTAGATATGCGGCTCTCACCTCTAGCAGTCTCGCATACATTGAACTTGGCTGGAAATGTCGGCTGTACAATTTCTATGCAGTCACGAACATAAACTGTTTGTAGCTTTCGCCACATATACATATATAGGCAATACAATTAAACAAAAATAATAACTTGAAACAAGTTATAAGTAATGCTTAAATGTTGTTTTAACATACACAGAGCTGTCCTTGCTATTTTTTTTTATTCCGCATTTTTCTTGTGTGGTATAATTGATGGCACTCGTTGGTCTGTAAAATCTTGAATACTTTCCACTGCCAGGTGCACCGATTTTGTTTGGCCTTGATTGATGGGTTCTCACTTTATCCTTCATTCAGAAGCCGTCCATCAGTTGTTTGTCTGAAAATGGAAAAACTCGAAAAATGTAGTTCCAACGTCATTTCCAGACAAGCAGTTTTGATAGGCTAGTCTCGTAAATAATGAGGTGTATGTGCAATGAAGTACTTCTACTTAGTCTTGCTGACCACGTTTACCCGTCTTTTCTTACCAGATGCTAGCCTACACCAAAAACAAAAACGGTATTTGACTAAATATTATTCCAAGTAGCAGAGCAGCATATAGTCTTGTCAACCGAGTAGTTAATTCGCCGCGGAGCGCCAGCTCATTATGAATATACGCCAGTAAGCAAAAAACAAATGCGTCAATGTGATAACAATTTTTGTTGGCACTGAATTTGGCATAGACTTCACGTTCTATATGCACCAACTTATTTGGTAGGTGCGCCATGACGAATGCAACAGTTGTTACAAGTCAGTCCCTCGCAACCTGGATTTTTTAGACTTAAGGTTTCTTCACGTTTTCATAGCGGTTTATGTAGATAATTCATATTGAAAAAAAATTTCTCTGTTCTCTAATTACAAATTGTGGATATGTAGTTGGAAATTAAGGAAATAGTGATCCCAAACAGACACAGGCTGAAATGAAGTCTAACTAAGACATTACATTATACTTTAACTTACAATTGCGTGTATTACGTGGCAGAGGTGACGCATTGCATAGAGTCACAGTCATTAAGGCAATTGTGCCTCGGTTGGCAACAAATAATGGACATTAATTGACGAGTTCAAAATAGGGACAATCTGGCATACTTGATACATTGCCTTTGATATTTTAACCAATACTTGATCTTTCCTGACTGTTACAAAATAATAAAAAATGAATTTACTAAAGGATTAACAGGAATCTGGTATTTAAACGCATATGTCTGGATAGTTTTACGCCAACCAGGCATTCTTATTTAGAAACAGTATATTAAACTTTAAATATATCAAACTGAATTTGTCTCATGATACTGGTTACAGTTAATAAGTAGCCAGTAAAGCTCAATTTTGCGCATTAATAAATATAATGTCCTATTCACGCTGATTTTATCAACAACTGTTACAAAATTTGCAAGTGATTCGTTATGCATAGTTATTAATACCTTGAGTTATGGCAACAAACTATAAGATCAAAGGAATTTGCAAATTAGATAAGGCATAAAATCGTGGATTTTTTTCTAAATTTTGACCTCTAAATGCAGTAATTGATGTTCAGATAAATGGACGCTAATTGAACGGTTACATTTTTTTTCATAACTTGGCTTCCAGTATGGATGTTTCAAATCAACCAATACATATAAATACATAAAATTTTGTTACATTATTATTTTTTAAATTTGCAATGAAATAAGTTTTATCACAAATGAGTCGTAAGCTCACATTGATATTATTTTGAGCTTAATACCAATATATTTCAGGTAGACTAACTGCATTATCACAAAATTGTTCTACTTGAGTGAAGTTAATTTTATCTGCAGACATTCTATTTCCCAAACATTCACTAACACTAACTAACTTTGGTGAAATACCAATGAAGTTGAATTTTTTAAATAATCAACTTGTAAGAATTTTAATTCTTTCTCCAAAAATAATTATAATTTTCTACTAATACGAAATTGCTGAATATTGTAAAAAAAACGTTATCGGTTTTGGAACTGAAATGTTTTACTTGCACTGAAAAAAAATTATTTCATTTGTTAAAAAAACAGGTTGTCTGATGAATTAAATATTTTATTTAATATAGTGTATTCTAAATAAAACAAAGATAAATAAAATAGTAGTTAATTTTAATGCGATATTCGTAATGGAATGCAAATAAGACTTTAAATTAGTTTAAATAGTGCCTAAATTGGGCAGACAACTAAAACAAATACTACGAAATAAATAGTCAAAATTTGGATTATGTTTAAATTTATGGATTTTCGCGTCAAGTCTATCATATCATACTAAAATTTCTTCGCATACTCTATTTTTTAAAAAGATTCTTTTACCGAAAACTATCCTTTATATCTATTTTTTTAATCATGCCTATTTCCTTGAGTATTACACATTATATTTCTTATTAGGAAGAAAAAACACAAAAAACAACGAAGTGGATAATAGCCATTTAATTTGAGATTACTAAACTTCACTGTATAATCTTTTATTTTTTATACATTCTGGTTGTTCAACTGATTATCTGGGTGACAACTTGTCTGACCCGTTTTAACTTTTATATCATGTTTGAGATAATTAATAAGTGTGTAGGCGTATGTGTCTGGGTGTGTGTACTTTTGCATGTAGGAGTTTTTCTCGTTGTATGGCAAAGTGATGTCTGAGATCCGGTCATTATTGTATTGATGAATTGAGAGTTAACCAACATTTCGCATTGTTGGCTGTTACGTGTACGAACGGTATTTTCCGAGTATTCTCTTTCGGTTAGATTTGTTCCCCAAATTATGTTCTATCCACTTGGTAACAGCGTAGGGTGTGTGGATTGCAGTATTGAACGCTCACCTTGTTTTGAAATTTCTTTCACTGTTATCAATGGTAGTGATACTGTATGTGCAGCAGTTTTTTTCTTTCATTTTGCTGCCAATCCGATCGATGATTGTTGAGTCTGGTCGAGTGGGTGTTTGGCCTTGCTGAGATGCTAGTAATCTGTTGGTCAGTTTTGTGATTCGTGGCCAGACAATTAGAATCATATGTTAAACAATAATTGATTTTGCTGGTGAAGGTAACAAATCTTTTAATCGAGTTTGCGAGATTGAAGTAAATACCAATCCCATTGTATTTAACCAGTCGCCGAAAAACATATAAAAAACTGGTGATAGTTTGTTATGTTGTTCGACAACTAGTTAAATACAATGGGATTGGTGTTTACTTCAAGCTCGCAAACATGATTTAAAGAATAACATGTTGATGAACCTTGCATTATTAGACCGGATGGTTATTATTTTCTATATAGTGCTTCATATATATATATATATATATATATATATATATATATAAATTATAATTTTTCTGATTTTGCTTTATGTAGAATTGAGAAATTGGTCAAATTGAGAAATAGAGGAATTTGCCGACGGTGCCAAATATTTTTGAATCAATTTCTGCGGTAAATATTGTTGGATACCGTCGATAAATTTCTTCGTCATACTTTCAATAATTATCCATTTTTCAGATAATAATTAAGAAATTATATACTGTCTGTGATACTAATTTGGTCGACACACTCTGTGTTATGCAGGTTCACACGATAAATTTAGTCAAACTAGGCAGAATATAAATGAGGCAACTCTTTTTGCGGAATAGCAATCAGTATATTTTGCATAATAAAAAACGGAAAATGCACTTTTATGCATCTATTTATCATTCATTTTTATTTTTGTAATCTGAATTGTTTACACTTTTATTGATACTTTGTGATATATAGGATTGTTGCAAAACAAAACTGTCTCCTTGTGGACGAGTTTATCCCGTTTAATTATAAAAAAAACAATATTCACCCTTGATTTATAGACCCAAATTATTGAAGTCAAACATAAATAAGGATAAACGATTCATCAAAATGTATACCGGTAAATCAGTTTTATGCGCATATATGTATGGTGCAAGGCATGAAATATTGAACTGTGAAAATAATGCAGCAATTTATTTCGTGAATTTAAATTGGCATAAGAAAAAATTGCAAGACATTATTTCTTGGGGAGACGCATACTGTATTGTTACTATTTCACCTGCATTATCAACAAATGAAACAGCGATTCATCCTAAATTGAAAAATTGTCTGTAGTAGCCAAAAAATCTGGAGATTTGAACCACTGTCATTCCATTTAGTATTTAATCAGTTTACAACCATACTATTTAAAATTAAGTAAATTTATTATTATAGATTTAGTAAAAATTCCCAAATTAAACCTGAATATGAAATTGTCATCATATTATCAAATGGTTTATAATATCTAAGAGAGCATCCATTGTTGTGTTTTTCATTTCTATTATCAGAATATAACAATAATTTGGCTAAACTCAATATACTTCATTCTTGTGAATCTTGTCCTTTTGCAAAAACTTTGGACGACGTAACATAATAAATAACTGAAGGCACTATTTATTTGCATCACAATTTAATATGGCATGGGGTTTTTCTGCTAATTCATCCAATGGACAGTGCCTTTTATTTATCAGGTAACTACCCAGAGGTAGGCAAGAAAACCAATCGGACTGCAAATAGTGCTTTCCTCGTTAATTACTATTTACAATGAAATTAAGCATGATTGTTAACCTGTATTGATTTAATCGTTTTTAAAATCACCCACCAATCTCCACTGACACGGGACTAAAGCAACAAAAATTTCCGATTTATCATTAAAGAACCACTGGCCTGAATTTGTGGTCAGCAGATTCGAGGTGTCGTTATCAATGTTGGGTAACACAGCAGGGTGATTAACGTATAATAATCTCCATTGGACAATAGCAATTAGGTTGCACGTTTGTATTAGGTGTCACGTACCTAGTGAGGAATAAGTTTAAATGGGACCAGAAACAAAATCTAAATTCAGCTTGAAAAATAAATCTCATGCACAAATGCCTTTTATGTTTGCAGATGACTCATCAGCAGGAGCCAGTACCACGTATTATATCCACTATAGATTCGTTCATGGAATGCGAGACAAATGGACGGTAATGTTTCCAGTAACGATGTATATTCACGAAGTAATAGATTTAACTTCATATAAAGTCTTCGACAATGCAATGTCAAAATCCTCTAACTATAAATAATATATGCAGAACTTGTAAATGTTACCATCACTATACCTTACGAATCGACACATAGTGCTAACAAAGTAAATTTCACGAAATACTAAATGTCAACAAAATTCCATTTTAAAACGACATCTGAACATCTGTTGCTCGAGCAAAACCATGCAGTTTGGTTTTGATTGATATCGGGTTTTTAAATTTCGTGCTACTAATATCATCATTCAATTAAATATATAATAGTTATATTTTTATCCTATAACTAATACGTGTGCAATTTTGTACTATTTGTTGCTTACTTTATAACAAATTAATCCAAATAGGACCAGAAGGATAAACTGAAGTCAGCATGAACGAAGGGCATTATCTTATGCACAAATGCATTTCGTGCTAAATAGGAACTCCTTAGTAGAAGCCGGAACTAGTCGCAATACCCATCATATATTTGATCAAGGAATGTGGGATATCTGGATATGAGAATCTAAAACCCAGTTTAAAAAAACAAATATACTGACGGTATTCGTAAGTCAGCAAATCATCTATTCGTACATGTTCTTCATAGCATTTAAGATAGCAAATTGATAAGCGTGACTCGCATATTAAAGCAGCACTATTCTGTACATCCGTCAAAATAATCCGCCAAGAAAACACTGCAGGCCAATAACCTGCAATCCTCATCCAAATATATAGTGAATATAAGGCGTAATACCGGTTCCTACTGATGAGTCGCCAGTAAGCACGAAACGGATGTGCTCATGAGACTATACTTTCCGTTCATCCTGACATTTTCATCATTCTGGCACTAATTGAATTAACTTGCTACTAGGTGCGCAAAACTTATAACACAACTATAAATATATATATATATATATATATATATATATATATATATATATATATATATATATATATTCTATGAAATGCAAGCCTTAATAAAATTCATAGTACACTTTCCATGCGCAAAAATAGAAGAAATTTTATCATATACAAGAAACGCTTCTTTCTCATGATCTTCTCAAATATCTACAAATGAACATCTATTTATATATAAATTGAAAGGCAAAACAAGATAGAAATTTGTAAACATGGAGAGAGTGTGAAAAAAGGAAACCAATCAATTGCATGCGTCACTTCCAGTCTCAATGCCTGAACATGATTCTTCTGCTTGCATAAATCCGTCAACAATTTGTTAATCCATAGGGCTTTATACGTGGCTAACTCCCTTTTGTTATTGCATTTAGTAATTATTTTAATAACTACGTCTGTAGAACATACATGTGATATTTTATCGATGCGTTGCGCAATTACAGACGTGTATTCACCATTTGATTTAAAACAGACGTTTAAGTTGCAATGTTCTCTCATTCGAGTAATTAACCGTCTGGTCGATCGGCCCCCGTTAGTTGATAGAGAACTTGCATATGTATATTGGTAAATAATATTTGATGTTGACATTAACGGCTGTTTCTCTTTGATTGTGTGACCCTAAATAACACTCGTACTTTAGCTGCATTAAATGTGCCTGTTAATGCTGCTTCAACTTACCTTTTTGCTTGTCCGGAAACTACATCTTATTAAAATGGGATGTGCAGGTAGACTGTTATCTTTTCTGTTCCGTAATCCGTCTGTTTCTGTTTAATTCCCCTTTTAATAATTGATTCAATTTATTGTCTAGGTTAGATTGAACCAATTATTAAAAAGGCAAATAAACAGAAACGGACGTAAACGGACCAGAAAAGTAAACTGTCTACCTGAACATTCCTTTACTAAATGCAATATAAAAAGGGAGTTAGTCACATACGAAGCCTTATGGATTAACAAATTGCAGCCGGATTTATGCAAGAAGAAGAAGCATGTTCAGGCATTGAGCTTGAACTGGAGGTGACGCACGCGTTTGATTGGTTTCCTTTTTTCACACTCTCTCCTCGTTTACCTATTTCTATATTATTTTGCCTTTCAATTGATATATGAAGAGATGTTCATTAGCAGATACTTGAGAAGAACATCACAAGTATCTGATAAAATTTTCCGTGTGCTTTAGTCATAATAACATATCTAAGGTGTTGCAATTAATAATAGATCTATTCTGTACGTTTGCGAATATTGTTGATGACATTAATTACGCCACGAGAAGAAGATGCTGTTTAAAGTTGTGTACTGGCGGTTACATTTCAACCTGGAAAAGGTAAGAATTAGTCGGCTGTGTGTAATTTGATTGGAATGTTCATCCTTTAAAGAGGCACTCTTTGCCCAAAACTAGAAAACATCTTCCAATATTTATAGAAAAAATGAATTTCTATGTATCATTATTTGCGAAAATGGCGACGAACCAACAAATTTTTTCTTAGCCAAAGAGTACTAAAATACGCTTTCCCTTGAAGGATGTCAGCCAGGTCCTGCCAAACGTAAGCAGGACTTTTTATACATTTAATTATTGAATTTAATATCGGGAAGAATAATAGCATTGACAGACATAGCAGCAATAATACAACTGACGGATGTCACAGGTACTATGAAAGTTGGACCCTCACGAAATCATATCGAAAGTAAAGTGTCGTCGAGTAGGAGCCACTAGCATTGAAATGGGTCCTGAACAAGTTTATGTATTTTGTCGTTTGTGCCCAAATACAATTTTCTACCGATATAAACGCACCAGTGATTTGGCCTGCAATAGTTATGAAAGAAATAATAGTACATGGAACGCTTTAAAAGTTGAACGAATACAAACTGACGATCCAACATTTCCCAGACCGAGAAAACTGCATCAGACGCTCTCAGCAGAATTGTGGCTGTTCGGCTGTTGCCGCTTATCTAAGTCTCCAAGGCGCGGCTCGTCGATACCACATGCTGGGAAATCAGTTGGTGGCTACAGAGCGGCAACCCAGTGGATGCACCGTATATAGCTTTCATTTTTCAAATGTTCTCCAAGTGTAAAAAGAAGAGTTAAGACACAGTGTTTTGTCTGGGCTTCCATACGGCCAGAACTGATAACATTTTGCCACGAAATACTCGGTCCTTCACGTGTGAGGTATTTCACCGAAAACGTGGAATGACTATGTTATTGGTCGCACTTGGTAAAAGCTAGTCACAGCTGCAGCTATAATTGGTTCACATTGCATCCTTGTAAATCGCAGAAATTCGTAAAGTTAACCCATTTTGCTTTCAATGCCACAACGAAGCGAAATAAACAAATTACACAGTTCGATTTGAAAAAAAATGTAATCGATGATGCTGGATGCTCCATATTACGCTTTCTCATACATTAAACAAAAATGTTAATCATTGTTTATTTACTTCACACATGTTTGCTGGATTGTTTCCATATCGATTTAATTTATAAGACTATTAATGACATTTTTCGTGATGATAAGATAAATGTAGTAAATATCCTAATTTACGATAAAATGTCCATTGTTATAAAACTTTGTTTCATTGAATTGCATAAATATGTTTATATAAATTTATATGGTTATTCATAATCTTTTTGTACGCTAATTAAACGTTATATACAAATAAATACTGAAAGATTAATTAAATAAATTCATTATTATTACCGCTATCTTTTTGCTAGAACACACGCAAGCCAACGTTTCTTATTCACGAAAGAACACGTAAATGAACTTGCACACAAAAAGCTCGCACTATTAGTCGGTATGCCCGATAAATTGACTTTGCTAGCTAATAGCATTCTAAAAGTTCAATTCAATTAAATCTTGACTTGTGGCGATAAATAGAAAATTTGTCTATTTCGGTCAATTATTTTAGCTGTGATTTTATAATAAAGATAAAACTTCAAAGCATTCAATCAAATATTTTGTTGCAATGATGTTTGGTTGCCAAAATTGGACACCTGGTGATAAAGGAAAGAAGCAAACCCAGCAGAAAAAACTAAATTTTCTAATTTAATGTTTAATTTAATGTTATGAGAGTAGAAATTTAACAACGATTATTTTTGTTTTTCTATGTTGTCCGACGACTGGTTAAGTAGAATGGGATTGGTGTTTATTTGAAGCTCGCAAACTTGATTTAAAGAATTGTTACCAATTATTGTTTGATTATTTAAAGTTTTATCTTTAATTATCCACAAATTAGCTTATATTTTGAATGTGTAAGCAAATATAAATAATAATTGGGTGGAAATGTGAAGTGGAGTAACATTTAAATAATTTTGTGCATCACCTTTAGCACAAGCTTCATGCAGAATATGTTTACTTCTCATCGCATAAATTAGGCTACAATTTGATTTTAGACGGCGCTTTATTGTATACTGTAAGTATATAAAACGAAATATCTGGCAAACATATGTTCGGGGTTCAAATAATGTGTCGTGCAACGTTAGACTTGTATTCAAGCTCTGATTTAACACAAGCGTTTAAATCGCAAAGTTCTTTTAATCAAGTTATATCGTACAATTTTATTATCTTTTTTATTGTTTAGCGTTAAGAAATTGTACGAAATTATAAAAATAACGGAATATTTTGGCAAAATGTGTATATGCGTTTGCCGGGAATCCGTTCACTTACATAGTACATTTAAATAGGTTTAATTGGGATTAAGACTTTATGCCTGATTGTCTTCTGAATTCAAATTACCCATTTAGATTCTATGGATTCGGCTCTGAGAAAGATTATTTTCTTATATACGCACATTTTAATGGAATATTTCGGTTATAATGAGTGTTCCTATGTATGAGTTCCTAACCCGCAACAAAAAACAGCGGCGTTAAATGTAATCTAGATTCTTTTCCCTACTACTGGTTACAGATGAATCATAAATAATGTGTTAGTTATTATTATAAATGTCTTTAAACAAATAGACGTTGGTATTTTTTCTTCCGCTCGATTACTTATTTAATTTTGGCGGTTTAGCGAGTGCGGTTAAGGACATTTTCTGACAGAGCTGTTTTCTAATTTAGATAATTCTGCTCGTAATTTTCCTTCTCATTAAAAACCAAAAAAAGTAAATTCCTTCATTGCTTTTATAAAACAAGCAGAAATGTTACATGTCCCTGACAATGAATTCATTCAGACATTTAATGCTTGACTTCGCATGAATAGATTTATAATTCATTTTTTAAATGCTTTCTGTTGGAATTCTTGTATTCGAAATAAAAATCCACATCCTAAACGATGCTATACAGATGTAAGTTGAAATATAAAAAATATTATATGAAATCATACATTTACTACATAGCAAGTACTTAAAACATAGTTAAAAAAGGCAATTTTCTTTTCGCCAGAATTCTACTCGACTATAATATCAGGTAATTTATATGGCTAATTTGTTTTGAACAACAAGATCGATCAAGCTGGATCAGACACGCGTTATGCAACTGCAGAAAACGGGAAATGTACATGCTTATACACGCAAAAACTGTCGCACGCAAACGCACACGAACAATTAACAGTTTCTATTCAATTCGTGCGTTTTTATTTAGCTCATAATTAAGAAGGTTGCATATAACAGCCTCGACTGCGCTCAAATCATTTTCGTTTTTTGCTTTGACCAAAGCTTGGTAGTCTGCCTGATTTTGAAACGTTCTTAACATTGTCAGCAGTGAGTCTTTTACTTCCTTTCTTTAATAATCAACCAGTTCGACCTACAACGTGCATTTAGTGTAAATGCCATTTCTGCAAAAAAATGCCTGACTGTTCGAATATAGGTAGCATATTATTTTACATTTAAGTTTAGCAGGCGTATTTGGTATATTGAAAGCTGAATTAGGTATTAGGCTTCTGAGATGTCACTGCGTTTTAACATAAATTGAAACGGTATACCGACATACATTGTCTTCTGGATTGGTATGGGTTCATCGTTTTCATGTCGTGGTTTATCGTTCATGTTTGCTTCAACAAAATTTTCCGAGTTATCGGTCTCCAATTAAGTTGCCTTGAGCACTTCTAATTTTGACAATGAAATTCTTCAAGCCCGATTTTTTTTATTCCGTAGGATAAATTGCGTATCAAATTTCACTTTTGCAAAATTGGAACTCTGCTGTGGTAATGGATGTACAGTTCAGTCCATGTTTGCTTTCGATATAATTTTCTTCGTTGGGCGGTTATTTTCCAGTCTCAATAGCAATACGCCAATGAAAAAGAGTGCACTAGACTGAGGGTTTACATACCTGCAAATAAAATGAATGTGATAGTTCACGTTCTTAAATTCTTTAAGCATTGTTTAGACATTTTCATTTACGATCTTGAAGGTGTCATCAACATAACTCAGATATTACTGTAATCAAGGTTGCGATTTTGATATAAACACCCGACCGATGAAGTACGTACATTTGCCAGTATAAAGTATGTATTGTATAATGTAGGTAAAGAAATTCAACCAGTAAACCGTTTTCGGCTTTATTGGGAACTCATCACGTACTGTCCAAAATTTGCCGCGGACAATAATGTGCGGAAGGGTGACTCAGTTCTTAGGGAACCAGATTCCGCAGCAGACGTGCCCAGGTTCGAGCCCTGTCCGCTGCCAATTCTGGACAGTACCTGATAAGTTCCCAATAAAGATGAAACCGGTCTACTGGATAAATTGCCTTTTCCGGACTATAGAGAACCTAGTTAATACTGAAAAATGTATGTAAACAGTAGGTCAGACAATTATCTCAAGATCGCAACCTTGATTAAAGTAATTTTTATCACCGTCCGCGCGGCCAATATTCGTTTAATTATACCTGGGTTATGCATGAAAGTATATGTTATTAATAAGAGTTTCAAAGTACAATGTCTCCACATATAACAGGTGGGCATCGGCTAGTAGACCACCTAACTGATTGCCCATCGCCACTTTCGTGCACATAATGAAGAGAATTTTCGGATAGTTTGCCGATGCAGTAAATAATGGGTTTGGGGAGTAAATCGAGGATTTTAATAACACTGATGCTAGTAAAAAGATTTTTTACAATAAAGTAATTTGGCCTTTAATCTTGACGTTGCACGATTTTAAATTTGTGTACAAAATCAAAAGTATGGCAAAAACAATTTTTTAATGTTTAAAATTGTACTAGTACTAGAATTTTTCGTAGTTCTCACGCCACTTTATGCCGTGTAGTGTAGATCAGTGGCAAGATGCACGTCCAACTACTTTTGCCATTCTATTCTCATCATGTTCTACGCAGAACCTGATCAATATCTCTTGTTTGTTGTTGGAAGTATTTTTATTGTTATTCCTTGTACTTTAGTTCCTGGTAAAATATCTTGAATTGCGAGGTTGGTGTTTACATTTCTTTAAATTAATTTTGCAAAATTCAAGTAAACACTAATTCAGTTGAATTTAATCAGTTTTCGAACAGTTTAACTAAACTACCTCAGTCGAACGCAAAGACGCGTTTCGACCTTCCATGATCATCATCAGAATACAACGGCAAACTGACAACCGAGGATCAAACCGCAATGCATATATATGGAAAGCAAAATTGGATATGCGGCTCTCACCTCTAGTAGTCTCGCATATATTGAACTTGACTGGAAATGTCCGCTTCACAATTTCTATGCAGTCTCGAACATAAACTGTTTCAGCTTTCGCCACTCAAATATATATATATATATATATATATATATATATATATATATATATATATATATATACAGACAATACAACTAAACAATAATTGATTGCGCGGAGGGTGGTAAGAAGCTCGCAAATTTGATTTAAAGAATTGTTACTTACTAGATGGAGAACCACATATCTAATTTTGCTTTCCATATATATGCAATGTGGTTTGGTCTTCGTTAGTCAGTTTTGTCCTAGTACTGTGATGATGACCATGGAAGGTCGAAATGCCTAATTGCGTTTTGTTTTGTTGTTGGACGACTGTTTAAATAAAATGGGATCGGTGCTTACTGCAAGCTCGCAAACTTGATTTAAAGAATTTGAAACACCACCCGCGCAATCAATTATTGTTTAATTGTACTACCTATAAAATTATTTGTGGCAAAAGCTGCAATCAGTTAATGCTCGTGCCTGCATTGAAATTATGCCGCCGACATTTCTAGTCACTTACAATTTATACAAGACTAGTAGAGGTGAGAGCCGTATATCTAATTTTGCTTTCCATATTTATGCAATGCGGTTTGATCCTCGCTAGTCAGTTTTTCCCTCGTACTCTGATGATGATCATGGAAGGTGGAAACGCGTCAGTACGCGTGAACGACGACAGATTTTCTATATTGTTGGATTGCTTAAATATTCTGTGATTGGTTTTTATTTCACGTTTACAAAATTGACTTAAATAATTGTTATCGACGACCGGGCAAGCAATTATTGTTTAATTGTATAACATATATACATGCGGCGAAAGCTGCAGAAAGGTACTGTTCGTGAATGTGTAGAAATTGTGCAGCTGACATTTCCAGTCGTGTCTAATGTAAGCGAGTCTAATAGAGGGGGGAGTCGTGTGTCTAATTTTTTTGCTTTTCATATACATGAATTGTGATTTGATCCTCGCTAGCCTGTTTTCTGTCGTACTCTGATGGTCATCATGAAAGGTCAAGACGCCTCAGTAAGTTTGAGTGATGATAGTTTTGACATATTGTTCGACGACTAGCTAGTTCAACAGGATTGGTTGTTACTTCAAGTTCGCAAGCTTGATAAAATGAAATTTTGTTGTTATTGGTGTTGGTAGTGTGGTGGGTAATATTAATGTTGTTGTTGTTGTTTTTGTTATTGTAATTTTTGTTTGAGTTCTTGTTACTACAGTTGCTGTTTGATACTTTTGTCGCCTTGAATTTCTTTCGGGCGATAATATCGGCATGTTTTTTGGTGATGCCTTTATTGTTCGAAATGTTATAATCTTACCACTATTGTTTTCGTTTTTCGTGTTGGTATATCATTGTTGTTGTATTGTGGTAGCGTTATTGCTGCTGTCGTTGTTGGTTGCGGTGGGTTTTTGAATGCAAGACTACTAGAGCTGAGAGTGGCATACATAATTTTGCTTTTCATTTAAATGCAATGCGGTTTGATCCTAGTAAGTTTGCTGTCGTACTCTGATGATGAGCATGGAAGGTTGAAACGCGTAACTGCGTGCGAATGGCGGTAGTTTTGTTTTTTTGTTTTTCGACGAATAGTTAAATACATTGGGATTGGTGTCTATTTGAAGCTCGCAAACTTGATTTAAAGAACTGTTACAACCATCCGCGCAATCGATTATCGTTTAATTGTATTAGTTAATTATTTTCTTAGTCTTGCTATCGCAGCGTTGTTTTTTGTCTCATTGTGTTGTTTTCATTGTTTTTAGTGTTCGTTTTTCAGGTGCATTTGTTGGTGGTATACCTGGTACATCTGTTGTTATTGGTTCTAGTGTTCTGTGTATGATGCTGTTTTTGGCACACTTTAATCATAGTTTTCTATTTCCTGGTGTTGTCACAGATTCTGCTCTAGTATATTTACATTGCGCTTCTGTTGCTTTTGCGCTGGTGTTAATTTTACTGTTGTTGACGGTGATTTGTTAATGATGCTCATTATACTGTCGTTGATGTTGTTGAAATAAATTCGCTTGCGCAATCTTTGATAAAAACACTTGTAACTCAGTTTTCGAGCTTGAGAGAAATTCCTAGCCTGCCGTATATCACGACTTGAACAGTATGCCATATGACTGTTACTTATTTGTACACAGGTGTTTATATTTTTCATGATCATAATCATAACACTATCAAGGTTGGACTAACAAAGATCTAACCAAAGTGAATATATAAGGAATATCATATAAATTACGCAATGTACGCGGACTACTTATGATCGAAGCCAGATTTCTGAATCGCCTTACACTATGTAGGCAATTCGATTGCATCATTTTGCAACTGCTTTCCAGCGTGCTCGGATGATAACCGCCAAACTTTGAAACGCGTTAGTACATGCGTTTGAGGGTACTTTTGCTGTTTTTTGATCGGTTACATAATCAATGGGACTGGTGTATAACTCACGCCCTCAAACATGATTAAACATTTATTTTCTCACCATCTGCTTTATCATTGACTGTTTAATTGTGGCAAAAAAGAAAACAAGATATCATGCAACAAACGTTTTCAAACAAGTACAATGCGGGAAAGATATTTCGGTGTGAGTGTTGTTATTGCATTCCAGGCGTTCCGTTTTTTATTTATACATTTTTGTTTGATGTTTTCTATGAAAGCTAGAAACACAAAAATACGTGCGACTGACTATAAGTGTGCTTTGATGTGCGACTGGTTAAATGAAATCGAAAAAGTTTTTTTATAATAATTCTGCAACTTTATTTGAAGTAGGGTTACAAAACTCGCGCAATCTGTGATCGCCTAATTTTAAAAATGGTTAAAAATAATGTGAAAGCTGCTAAAAAATTTTCAGGACCTGATAGAAATTCTCCAGCCGAAATTGCACCCAAGTAAAGTATATGTCAGAATTATATACTATACATGATATTGCTTACATTTTATATATATTCCGGTTTGGTCCTCACTGGGTGGAACAGTATTTTTCTCTGTTGATGAAAGTGGAAGTTCTGAACTCGTTCATTCGAGGGACGAAAAATCTTTGGCTGTATTGCGTCAGAAAGAATAAAAGAGATTTTTCCAAGTCAGCATTTAAAATTGTTTAACTTAATTAGGTTGCTCCTGTTTTTATCAGAATAGTAATATCAAAAGTGACATTAGTTCTAACATTTTTATTAGTACATTAACAAGCAACAAAATTTATAAAATTTCTATTATTATTACTATTTTTAATGATAATATTATTATGAATATCATTATTATTAATGTTTCCATTATTATCGCCATTGATGTTATTATGACTATTATTATTTGCAAAAGTAGTAGTAGCAGTTGGAGGAGGAGGAGGAGTAATGGTTTTATAAGTAGTAGTGGTAGTATTAGTAATACTACTAGTAGTAATAGTTGTTTCTTTTGTAGCAGCAGTAGTAATAGTCGTCGTAGCAATAGTAAAAGTAGTAGTATAAATATTATTAGTAATAAAATAGTATTCTTAGTAGAAGTACAAATAGAATCCTTGTTATAATTATCATTAATATCATTATTCCTTTTTATTATTATTATTTTTATTAATATTATCATCATCACCAGTGCTTATATTATAATTCTTCATAATATTTTTTATTATTAAATTTAATATTATTATTTTTTATTATCATTATTAATATTCTTCTTCTTTTTTTATTGCTACTGTTAGTATTATTAATATTCTTAGTAATGCAATATTCGTATTAGAAGTAGCATTATTATTATTAATATTATTTTTTATTAGTAGTTTTAATAGATGTGTCATTATTATAATTTTAATATCAATATTATTAATACTAAAATAATTATTAATTTTTATTATTAATAGCATTATTATTACTAATAATTTAATTGAAATGA
The DNA here is from genome assembly GCA_029291075.1 of Eudiplozoon nipponicum. Classification (NCBI taxonomy): domain Eukaryota; kingdom Metazoa; phylum Platyhelminthes; class Monogenea; order Mazocraeidea; family Diplozoidae; genus Eudiplozoon; species Eudiplozoon nipponicum. The sequence goes on from JAQBSW010003144.1 coordinate 20,760, forward strand.
ATTTTTGTCTTGCAAGGCGCAACAGCCAATGTTTATTCGCTCGTGGAATTCTTTTATTTTATACTATCCATTTGTCTTTTATTTTCTTTAAAATTTTCTTTTAAGTTTTTCCGATTTTATATCGTACTTCTGTTTGGAATTTAAATTGTGTTCTATTAATTTAAAACTCTTTTGATTTTTTAATGTGACCTACATCTGAATTCATGTACATTTTATTTTACATGGGCCATTTAACATTCAAATCTCCTCAATTTGTTTTTCATATAGTATCGCTATGTAAGAGATGCCTTTTCCATCATCTACTGCCCCAATCTCAACTACGACGCTGCTACCTGCTCATAATTACCAAAAATAACATGTGGTTTCCTAAAGAGTCTGTCTGGAAACCCAACTAATTCTATATTTTATATACACTTATTGCGCTACGCCGTTAATTATTGTCATAATTATTACGCGAGTTTGGCTTGTTTTCGCAATCATAGAAAACGCAATCTATATTCCTGGTCCCGAATCTCTTTCTCTCTCCCTCGCTCGATTGTTTAAATATAAGTTTACCTCCGACACGACCGAGCAACTGGAAGACAAATTTCACTATCTAAAAAATATCTATGCTGGCATCTGTCGTACGTTTTTGCAAACCCCTCACAAAAGACTCAACAACGGTGAGCTTGAATCGCCTAAGCCTTGGTATCTTTTTAGTTTGGCGGGAAAAATAAATTTAAACCAGGACAGCACTTTGCCAGGGCGGATAACTTTGTAAACTCCAAAGGTTTCCAACAGTGATATACGCATTTTCTGCAATTAGATCCACTTTCCCTGGGTAAAGCAACTCAAATTTTTGGCCCTCATTAATTGGAGGCTTTGTCGGGGACACCCGATTGCATGCCTTTATCTTGCTGATCCGCTCCTGCCATAACGGATCTCCACTATTAACTAACATGCATTGTGTGACCAAAATCTACCCCAAGTTATCCCAAGCCCTAACTCGAAGTCGCAGCTGTTCCCCTCGCGTATCAACGTCCAAAAATTTCAGTTTGTAGCCCTTCACTTTAATCAGCATCATAATTGATGCAATGGTCGGGAAACTAGTGTTTGCAAAGACTAAGGCGATTAGCTCTGACAGTGGAGTATAGAAACGTAGGGGCCCTGTGATTGAGCAAGCTAATGTATTATATCCTTCAATATTCTTTTCTTCCAGCCTTACCAACGCCCCCAAGGCAGCTTGACATGGCATATAATGTAACCAACCAGTCTTCAATGACAGTGCTTCTGTCTAGCTGTTCGAGCCCTGCACGACCTTTTTTGCTCTGCTTTAAAAACTCTCAACTACTCCACTTTCCTGAAAAGAGCTGGTTCAAGGTAATCCAGATCAATGATGACACCTTGATGCTCAGTAATAAGCAAGCAATCAAAATTAGCTGCCTACAAATTAAGTATTTAATCATAACTGTTCCAAGAACAGCTTTTGCTAAGAGACGTATTGAAAGAACAGATAGCTGTGCTAAGAGAAGATGGCTGATAATAAAGAGACATCTCATATCGAATGATATATAATTACAAATGTATAAAATATGGATTAGGCCGATTCTGGCATACACCGCCGTTTCTTGGAACCAAATGAAATATGTTATTTTTTAAAAATTAGAAGCTGTACAAAAAAGTTGTAAAACCTATTAACTCTATGTTATGCACCATACATTCCAGCAGATTACAGTTTGTATCACTGCAATCATGATGTTTTTGGCAGCTGTGCTATTTTATAAATGCATTCTAATTGAATCATTTGGCGGGAGCCTTTATGAAACCAATTCGAAAGTTTCATGAAGTAGGATTTAGGTCACGATATTTGGCGATCTTTCCTACTTTGGTGGGATATTTTTTAGGAAAAACATTATTTTTTTAAAATTACTAAACTTTACAATTAATCGTCAGAAAAACTTCATGAATCTACTCCATCTAAAAAAGTTATTTTTTCAATTAGTATTTATTAAAATAGGAAATATATGCGATCATATTGACAATTTGAATTTTACTTATGACAACAGTTTCTCGTAGTTAAATAACGGATCAGGATCATTGTGATCAGTAACATATTTTCTTATCATTTTTTGATCTATTACCTGTATTATTAATTTGGAGAAACTTTTCATTTTAACATTATATCAGCTATCGTTGTCAATAAAAAAATTTAAACACGGCTCTCACTGAGGCATAATATTACATCCGATTTGTACCTCGATCTTTCCAATTGTCGATTCAGATGGCCTCAATGAAGAGCCTAATATTATTTGTACCATTGTATATTATGTAAAAAAGTATTCATTTAAAAAACTGTTTTTTGTCTTTTTTATAATAATTGTATCAAAATTTATCTAGAGTGTTATTACTTCAGGATGTTCATGTGTTTATAATTCATATGAAAATTATCAATAATTATTTATATATGACTTAATAGACATATTTATGTGACGTGGTGGCATTTATCTATTATCTATTTTCTCCTATTGTCATATATTTGATGACACGTCTGTGGTTTAAATGCAAATAAAGATATACTGGTAGGCTCCAAGTCAGCTGTTTGTTCAAATATCAATTCAAATGCTGCCATTTGAATTGCTATTTGAACAAATAAAAATATACTTTCTATTCTGCTAAATTATTTTCCCATTTGGTCTAATAAACTTCTCTCAGGCCCTTTCCTAAGTTTTCATAAACTGCATGTCATTCCCTCCAAAGGTCAATCAATTGCGAGCATTTCTTTCTTCCTTTGAGTTCGACGTGTCTTTTCTTATTATAATCAAGGTTGCGATCTTGATATATGCACCTGACACATTAATTACCTACATAAGTTAGTATAAAATAAGAAATTTATAGTGTAGAAAAGGAATTCATCAAGAAGACATGTTTGCCGCATGCATGATGCGTTCCCAATAAGGACAAAGCTTGTCTACTGGATGAATTGCCTTTTCTACCCTGTACAATTCTCAGTTTATACTGACATATGTAATTAATTAATGGGTCAGGTGACTTTATGAAGACCTTAACCTAGATTATAATAATTGTTATCCCCGCCCGCGCAACCAATGTTCCTTTAATTATATAAATACAATATTTATATATATACAATGGGATTGGTGTTTACTTCAAGCTCGCAAACTTGATTTAAAGAATTGTTACCACCACACGCGCAATCAATTATTGTTTGAATTGTATTGCCTATATATGTATATGTGACGAAAGCTGCAAACAGTTAATGTTCGTGACTGCATAGAAATTGTGCAGCCGACATTTCCAGTCAAGTTCAATGTATGCGAGACTGCTAGAGGTGAGAGCCGCATATCTAACATTGATTTCCATATATATATGCAATGCGGTTTGATCCTCGATAGTCAGTTTGCCGTCGTACTCTGATGATGATCATGGAAGGTCGAAACGCGTCAGTGCTTTGCGGCTGGCGGTAGTTTTATTGTTCGACGACTGGTTAAATACAATGGGATTGGTGTTTACTTCAAGCTCGCAAACTTGAATTAAAGAATTGTTACCACCACGCGCGCAATCAATTATTGTTAAATTGTATTTCCTATATAATTATATAAATGTTTTTTCTTGTCAAAACATGGCTGCCACCTATCATAAATTGTGATGATCTTTTACTTATAAGCTCATAAACTTTTTTCGAATTGACAAAGCTATTATATATTACTTGGATGTTTGCGCAATGCGAGCTTCCAAATGATGACTCTCCGCGATTTGCTTTCGCGGATTGTCGTTTTGCGCAAAGATCCGATTGATCGCCGATTACGATTCCGCATCGAGTTTGTCTTATTTGTCGGTGGGTACGGATTCGTCCTTTTCTGCCGAAGGCTTTAACATCATTCATAATAAACACTGGAAACGAGGTACGATCTAATCTTCATTGACTGGCGACATTGCGATAAGACATTTCCCGTATCATCATCAGACCTCTAATCTCCCAAACAGTAAAATGCTTATAATTGCAGATTTAAGCAAATGTGGTAAACTCGTTTCGAAACAATTCTATTTAAATTTTAATTTTTGAATCAACAATGTTTTTCAACAATAATTGGTCCCAGAATCTAAACTCTATATACGTATATGCATAAAGCAAATGAAAGCATTCACTCAACACTTATATATATATATATATATATATATATATATATATATATATATATATATATATATATATATATATATCTCTCTCTTACTATTTATTAATCATGGTTTTTACTAATAGAAATATACTGGCTGTAATAGTCGAAGACAATGGACTTTAAAAAAATTTATATATATATATATATATATATATATATATATATATATATATATATATATATATATATATATATATGTGTGTGTGTGTGTGTGTTTGTGTGTGTGTGTGTAAGTATGCATGCGTTATTAAAGTAATTTGTAAAATTGTTATAGAAAGCATTTTGGTAAGTTCATTTAAACTAATAGTTTTAACTTGAGATATACAAAATAAAAATACGAAGACCAGTTTGAAACGAGAATACCATACATAAAACAAATTTATTTTCATAGCATTTGTTACCCATATTTGTTTTTGTAGTAGGGTTTATCTAATGCGATGTATAATACACTTAAAAGTGTGCCACTATTTAGACAATCAATACGCGATTAATAAATTACCATTTTCTCTTCCAGGTCGGAAATATGTTTGCTTCATACAAGGAAATAAATCAATCATTTTTCAGACTGAGCATGCATACACACAAAATAGGTACATTGAATTAGCACGTCTAATATTTAGTTATTTTATTGTGTTTACAGAATACCATTTTCAGTTTATTGATGTTCTTAATGTTAGAATATCAAAACTGCTCATTTTCGTACATAAGGTCATTTTTCTAGAACAGGTTTTATCGTTTGTTAAAATTACTTTTCAAATTATTAACAATTGATTATCGTCGTAAAATACGATCAACACTCAAAAGCCTATTTGATTAAAGAGGGAATATATTTTCAATGAATGATGGATGGTGTTAAAATGTGGATTATCATTGTTAATGAGCTTATCGAGTAGATCATCTGGATAAACATTTAGCAGCCGTACATGCAGGTATGCATTCATGAATCTACGGAAAAACAAATAACAAATTTTGTTTTGGTACTGGAATTGCGTCTTTTTAGAATTCAAAACATATTATGTAATACGGGATATTTTACTCGGCTTACATTTAGGCGACCACCTGGTTTTACAATCCAAGAAATTTATCAGTATTTTTATTACAGCAAAAGACATATTACTTCAAATTTTTTTTGATATATTGCATATTAAATAACTATTCCGATAGTTTGTGGGATTTATAACTAATAACAATAAAGCTAAATCACTTGTGATATTTATATCCTGTTTAAAACAGTGTGATCGCAATGAAAACTCCATTTAATTCTGGTATGAGCAAATTAGTTACCTTGTACACTATACATTAGGAAATAAAACTGACAGACTACAAATTCGGATGTGCACTAGCAGACTGTTTGAGAAACCAGATGACTCTCCAATTAAAACCTTTTGCCAATAATTACGTCATACAAGTTTTACTTTCACCATAAAATGGTACGCCAAAAGCATGAGTTCCTGGTGATGTTTTCTGTTGGTCTAAGTTGATAAAGTTCTACAACTGTGGAATCTAAAATTATATTCGAAATTTGCCGCGAATTCTAACGATTTAACTCTCAAAATAAAACGTTTGAAGTGGCAGCTCTAGTTAGTAAACATAAAATTACAATTTTACAGAAGCCCAAAAACATACGGATATACTGCAAACACGTTAGTTTTCACACTCTTGTTTGTGGTTCGTCTTAATACGTGTATGAACTGACTAACTTTTACTGATCTATTTGAAATAACATTGATATCTCGTTCTGTTCAATCAGAACACGTTGGCAATTGTACCTTAAATTTGCTTTACTGAAAATAAAATTTTGAATTAACATGAAAAATAAAAAGAAAGAATTGATATTATTAGTTTCCAAACAAAAATATTTTTCACAAATCTACATTCAGTTTATTTTCTAATTTTAGATATAAAATAAAATTGCTTAAGTGTAATTTATGTCTTTTTTCAGATATATTTGGTTGCATTCAATACACCTAGAAGATTATCAAATGTTCTCAATAGATCAAGTCGGTGATTAAAAATTTACCAGTAAATTTCATGCGGCTTAAAAATTGCAAAAATGACGTATGCCTTTGCCGTTAAGAACAGAATTTTGCTTGTTACCAGAAGTGAGTTCTTAACATTTACAGAAAAATCTTCTGAAAATTTAGCTGTCTATCTGACCTCAAGAAATGTTTTATTCTAATCCACCTGACTCAAATTCAGCAGTAAAATTATGTTGCAGTCACGAACTAAACATTTTTGGTGTATTAACAATATGAGTAATGGTTTCTAAATAAAGGAGTATTTTTGCGATTAGTGACAATTTTTTACAAGCTATAAGGCTACGTTTTGATGTTTTTTTTAAATCTTGAATTAAAAAAGAAGCACACGAAGTTGAGGAATAATTGTTAGTAATGCCATTGTGAAAGTTTTTCACGCCCTGTCAACGGAAAATTTTGTATAATACGTGAATAGTTTTTAATAAGAAAGAAATCAGTCCACTGTATCTTTTTCCTTAACTATATTATGCAATGCTTATTTTATATTGAAAAATGTATGCATTTATTGGGACACGTGTTTATATCAAGATCGCAATGTTGATTGAATTAATTTTCCTCACAGTTCGCGTAGCCAATGTATGTTTATTACATAAATGTTGTTTTATACTTGCTTCTAGTTCCAGAAATATGTACAACTGACGACCTTTAAACATTGTTACATGCAGAGCAACTGACAGCAGCAGGTCTTCAAATGATTTTTACGTCAAGTTTGCGAGCTTGAAGTAAAAACCAATCCCAATGTATTTAACCAGTCGTCGAACAAAATAACAAAATTACCGCCATTTCCAACGCACTGACGCGTTTCGACCATCCATAATCATCTTTAGAGTACGACGGCAAATTATCACACTACATGGGGAAATGGAATAAAAATGAACATTAATATAATTCAACGAACATTGGTTGCGTGGGTAGTGATAACATTTACTATAATCAAGGTAGTGAACCTGATATAAACACCTGACCCACAAATTACATACATTTGCAGTATAAAGTAAAAATTTTATAATGTTATGAAGGCAGTTCATATAATAGTCCGCTCTTGCCGTTCTTTGGAACTCATCAGGTAATGGCCAGATTGGAATGATAAATGGAGGATGGTTCATGGAGCTTTATGTAGAATACGATGGCCAATATAATATACGTTAACAAAAGATGGAATTACAATTTATCGGAATATATAATTGAATTTTGCTTGTATTGCACAGCTTCGATGGAATGGCTGGTTAGTCAGAGGACTGAACCAAATGTATTCGGAGTCAAATCTCAACCGCGGTAATGTTGGCAACTGTGGGTGTCTCTAATGCATTTTATTTGCTATATTGTATAGTATATAACTTATATATATATATATATATATATATATATATATGTAATATCGAAAATTTCCTAATAAAATTATGTTGTTATGTATAAGTTGATATTTTTAAAGCCGACGATGCACAAGTTGATAAAAAACTGCTTATTATTCCTTTTCGATTAATTATAATCAATGGCATATATATTTCTTTGCTACTATTATAACCTGTGCATAGATACAAGTTCAGAATTTTAAAAATATTCATGGGATAAATAGCAATGATTTGGGTTGTGATAGGTGAATATCTATATTGAACTGAGCAAGACCTTGCCGATCCCAATCAAATCATCCAGTGGAACTGAATATAGCTTAATTTTTGTGCAACAAAAAAACGATATTGGAATACTAGTTATCTAATTTCTGCAAAATTGATTAGTGCAGTAACTTAATAAACAATTACATAAATTTTCTTGCATCATGTAATATGAATAATGTTGGATGAAGCCACAGTATTTTTTTCTAAAATCATTTGAAGAAAAGTGACACACTTAATTCCTGTAAGGGATATATTCAATTTCCCATAAAAGTGACATAATTTGCATACCAATTTCTTGAAATAAATGCAAATATGTAGCGCTTTTATTGTCATTTACAGCACGTAACCAAAAGTGAAATCAAAACTCACATTTATAAGAAAGCTTGATTAAAACAAAACATACTAACATAAACTGAATAAAAAATATATCTAAACAAATATTCAAAACGGAAATCGTATTATCATACAAATTTTATGATCTTATTTATACTAAATTTGTCCTGTCAGTGAACTAGTCAATACCAATTATTTGATTAACATTACTGAATAACTCATCTCCATTTTCCTCAATAAAATAAATGAATTCCGTATTATGTGATCTCCGTTATTTGATTCCCTGTTAAAATCAAATACTAGACTAAATGGTATACGACGGATTAATTTGTCCAAATGAGATTCGTTGGAATTCAATTAATGAAAGGAACAATTGGCTTCTTTTCAATAACTTCAAATTACAATGTGACGAATCAAGAATAATAATATAAATAGCTCGTGCTGGATCATATTAATTCTTCCAGGGAAAATATAAAAATTCAAACTTCTTTACGTTATGATATATATTTGGATAAAACTTCCTTATTTATGATTAAAGGATAAATAATGTCTTATCTTTCATTACCTGATCTGCGTTGTGTCTACAACAGATTTGATTCCAGTTCTTTTGTTTCTTCAATATATTTCGACAGTCGTTTGCGGATGTCTTCTTCGATTCACCTATAGTCACAAGTTTTGAAACACAAACTAATGAAGCAAATGCGATATTTCTCTAGCCATATCAGTTACACTTCAAACTGACCTCCCACCCCCCACCAAAAAATGTGAGGACGACAGTAGTAACAGTATTTTACATGGTGTGAATAAAGCAAATGGTCGAATCCATGTAAATTCACATTCAGCCACTCAAGTCTCCCTTAGTGGGATGGACATAACTGTTATGGATATGTACAAGCACACACACGTGACACTCAATAATCTAGCGTAAGGTTCGTCTGAAGAATAAATGATATGGTTAGAAAAATATCGCGTTTAGATACTGTTTGTTGCGTAGAACTCATATATATATGCAATTATGTATTAGGTGATGCGAACCTAGTAGTAAATTATTTAAATTATGACCAGTACGGTAAACAAAAGACAGCATGAACGGAAAGTATAATCTCGTGCACATTCGTTTCGTGCTTACTGGCGACTCATTAGTAGGAGCCGGTATTACGCCCTTTACCTACTATATATTTGAGTGAGGAATGTGGGAAAATAGGACGGTACATGCTCCTAGACTAATGTGGAAATCTGCCGAAGTGAAGCGAAGATCATATAAAGTCTGGAGCATCTTTTAGTAATTAACACCTGTTAAACCACTATATGTTGCACCATAATCATTTAGCTGACTCTTACTTAGGATCATTGCATCCATTCCACGGTTTAAGTTCCTGTACATACTTCCCCCATTACACTTATTGCAGCAGTGACTTCCTCCAAAGTAACCCTAAGAATTATCAAAATGGTAAACGAGTCACTGTTATTTTGATTTAAACATCGTAACAACAAATGTGTTCACTTATATAGTTCATGTGCATAATATTTTCTAACAGAAGATTTCACTATAATGTGTGCGTACAACTCAAAGAAGCTAAACTGATAATTACGGCCAATATATGTTCTAAAGTTATTACCCGCTGCGCTATTAATTATGGCCATCTATGTTCTCGATTAATTATCCACATATGCTATTAATTGGGTTCATTTATGTTATAACGTAATAATCTTACCTTGGTTCACATTACATCTGCAATGTTCTATGCATATTGAAAGCTTTATTCCAATTGGACCATGCTACTCAAATGGAATTGCTTTACTTACTTACAAGTAATGCTGTTACACAGATTCTTTTTCTCGATATTACACTTCTACTACACATTTTTAAAATATGATGATTTGAATACAGTCAGACTCTACACCCTAGCTGTATTACCTTAACCATTTTGATTAAACCAGACAGTCATTCCGGCCTAGCTGCATTAATTCACCTTCCAATTCTTCGGCAGTAAATGCTGATATGCCGTAGTGTGTAGCTAGATTAGGTCCGTGTCTTAAATTCCTGATTAGTCATCCTCGTTGCTATTTATAGTGAAGTTACTTATTTATCAGTAGCATAGTCAGAATCACCAATAACCAATGTGTTTTTAAATAATTTTAACTTTTGTTTGTCGGTCTAATTGATCTACTTCTTGATAGGCGAATTATGTATATCTCTAGTGATTACATAGTGTAGAAACCACCAGGATTTTGTTGTTCTTTATCAATAGTAATTGCAGCAGGTAAATTGCTTCCGGAGACACATTATATTTGTCTGACATGCTCATGAAATCAATTATTCATGGGTGGGCGATCAGTTTCCACGCAGATTAAAAAATCCCAAACACAAAAGCTGCACTGCTTGTTTCTTCTACACCTAGATTGCACGAACCAATGCCTTGCAGAACGGGTTGTTGGCTTTCGAGTATAAAATGTATATCTCAAGTAGTTTAATAAATGCTCTCTAATTAAAAGGACACAGAATCCCGTAGAAAATAACGAAATGAAAATTTCACACCAATAAATAATTTGATGTTCAGCAAAAGGTAATTAGATTATATATTACTCAAATTGTGTGGTTCGTTAAACATAAATATTTTGTATAATTCTGGCACGGTTGCGTCCTTTGTTATGTTCAGAAAGGAGATTTCGCCGCAATTAGAGACCAGCGCGTCAAAAAAAAATTAAAAATTATTATTTAGTGTAACCCCTGCATCGTATCCTAAGAAGATATGTACGACATATCCATGAATGAAAGTGTTAAAAAACGAATAAAGGCTTATTTAATTTATCTAATAATTTAACATAACTTTATAAAAAAAACTGAATAAAACTCGTAGGTTCAACTAAAACGTTACCAGAACGGAAGAGGAAACAAGTGCAAACCAAACTTCCGGATCTTCCAAATATTAACTTAGAATAATTTGTCAATAATATTCAAAAACCCAAAGACACGTAAAATATTTTTGACTAATTTTAATTTAAGTGAAGCTTAGAAAAATATATTTCATCTTCAAAGTTTTTTGTTTTTGTACAGATTATCAACACAACTGGTAACTAGAATTTTCCTTTGATTCTATGGAAAGAATCATTAAAAATTTCAACAATAAATTTACGCCAGCTGAAGAACTGCTTATGAATTTAATGAAGCGTTTTTGATATACACAAATCTTCGAGTTCGTCACCTACTAAAACAATATTTTTTATTGTCAAAACAATACCTTCTAAGAATAACTTAAATAATTAACAAGATTTGATCATAAGATTAGGTAAAACTTTTAGCAGGCTGCTTGTCCTATATGATGATTACAGAAATATGAAGAAAAAACGATAAATATATTATGATGTCAGACTGAAATAGGAAACTAACCGGAATCGATTAAAACAATTTGATTAATGGGTAACTTTAAAATCCGTCACTGTGCGTAACTAATGTTATTTATAAAGGACTGTTAAAAAATCTTTTTTTATAATTCTTCAATCCTGAAAGATTAATATTCGCTGCAGTAAAAGTAGAGCGTCAAATTTAAAGCAATATATTTTATTTTTGTATAAAATTCTAATCGAACAAAAATGAAATTCGATCTTGAGTAAACTTCGAAATTAAATCTCTTTTATTCTGAGGGCAGTCGAAAAAAAATTTCTTTTTATTGGAACTATATTTTGAAATCATTAATTTTTATATTTCCTATTTAAAGTTTCTGAATTTTTTTATTGCATATCAATTTTACAGTTCGTAAAATTATGAATCCATAAACTATGTTTTCTATGTATAAGCTAAATATTATTATGAAAGTAGTTCTCCTTTTTTATATGATCGCCCATTTGAACTACTATGGAAATGGAGAAACACTAAGTTATATATATATATATATATATATATATATATATATATATATATATAAACGTTCCCCTTTATGCAATACACTTTATATCTAATAATCAAACAAAGATTAGCATATGTAAGTTATCAACATTGTGCCTTCCTTAAAACTTAAATTTTCTTCGAATAATTTTTCTTTGGGCATTCAACTAATTACTTTTTTATTCAGCTATCAGTTTCTTCAATAAAATAGCTAAATTTTGATTAATTACCGCTTTTAGCAATTTATTTCCAAAATGTTCTATTTTATGATAATAACAATAAAATCTTTTATTTCAAAGTGTTCACGCACAAAAATTTAAAACATAGCAACTTAAAGAGATTAACCATAACCGAATAATGGAAAACTAAAAATAGATTGATTAAAACAACAGAATTCTTTTTTAATCGGAAATTGAAATGTCACCCGTAATTATAATATTAGGGACCAATTTCATTTAATTCCAAATTATAAGAATGTTAAACATTATTCCTGTACCCAACTCCTCTTGTTTTTTGGCAGACTTTACGTTCCAGTATTGAGTTACTGGAAATATGATCTTAATGTGTTATTTTTTGTGGTAATCATTAAGATAGAAATATCACACCCTTTATTCTGTAACTTAAAATAGCTACTTTTTAATCAAGGTTGCGATCATGATGTAAACACCTGACCCATTATGAACATACATTAATCAGTATTAACTAAGTATTGTATAGTGCGGAAAAGGCAATTCATCCAGTAGACCGGTTTCGTCCTTATTGTGAACTAATCACGAACTATCCAGAATTTTCCGCGGACCGGGCTTAAACCTGGTCACGTCTCCTTCGGAATCTAGTGCTCTAACCACTGAGCCACCCTGCCTCACACCTTACAAAATTTTAGTTATATACTAACTAATGTTCCTTAGTTAGTCTTCTCATTAGATGGAGCCCATAAGGTATCCCTTTAGCCCTAAATATCCAACTAACCATCCCCAATCTGATATTATAGAACAGATACCACGTTACCTGTGGAAGTGATATTGAATTGAACAAATATATAATTAAACGAACATTGGTTGCGCAGGATGTGATAACAATTACTTTTTAATTAAGGTTTTGATCTTGATATAAAAACCTGACCCAATATGTACATACATTAGTCAGTATAAACTAAGTATTGTATAGTGTGGAAAAGGTAATTCATCCAGTAGACCGGTTTCGACCTTATTGCCTTTTCCTCAATATACATTAAATAGTCCATATTGATTAAAATATGTGCATAATGGGTCAGGTGTTTATATCAAGATCGTAAACTTGATGAAAATTAATTGTTATCACCGTCCACGCAACCATTGCTCGTTTAGCTTAAAACAGCTTTTCGAACAATGATTAAGATTACACATTTAAATCCTAAAATGACTAGCACGATTTATTGCCATAAAATTATGTTTATCCTGCATATAAACCCTGACATAAACAAACACTCGCAGTTGTCAACACTCTGCAAAATTTTAATTTTGCCATTAAGCTGTAGGCAAAAACTTTCACATCCGTAAATTTCATAGATTTGCATTTTTTGTCTTTAAATAGCATTTGAATGCCATGTGGTCTTGAATACAATTTCTAGGCTATTAACCTAGCGCTTCGCATGAGTGAAATTTGCTTATTGTGAAATCGACCAATATTTGCTCAACGACTTGTTAAAAAGTTATATTTATGTGAATAAATGATACTAATTTTTGGATATTATTATTTTGTGGACTATCAGTTCTTCCCTTATTTTGAACCGAATTGCTACTTCATTTTTAAAAATTGTTCATCTGCTAACAAATTCAAATTGTGCGCCCTCCTAAATTGAGATTTCATTTATGCGGACTCCTGGTTCAATGTGAAGCTATGTGTGTATATTTGCTTGTTTGTTTTGTTCATTATGATTTGTTTGTACAGAGGAATATAAATTTGTTTTCGTTAATGTAAATACACGATCAATTCACGCAATTTGTCTTGAATGTCTTATGATGTTGTTCTGAATGAATTAAAATAATTATTCAAAATTGACCACCTTGTATATTCCTAAGTAAACTAAGTAGATAATCAGATATTTTATTCAAGATTCAAAATTTCAACGAAAGTTGAACTTCAACAAATGATCCATATAATTATGGTTTTTAATGCAAAGAGCGAAGTTACAATTACAGAAGTATTTCTTTGTTTCTTTGAGCCTAAACTTTATTCTTAAGAATTACTGGTTTTCCTGGCTTAAAAAACATTTTATTATAATAAAGCAATCATTTGTGGCACGGTGGAGGAAATAAATTTCTTAATCTAGCTTTCGGAATTGATTTAAATAAAAATATTTTTTTTAAACCCGAATTTTAACATGGTAATACTAACATTAGTTACAAATGCTTACATGTAGTAATCTTTAATGAAAATCTTATAATTATGACAGAATACTGTCTAAAATATATCAAAATGTTATTCATATATATATATATATATTTTTATTATAAATTATAAATTATGAAATAGATTTTCATTCAGGTATGTTTATTTGATCGCTTCGACCCTTACTTAGAACAATAGCTTATTGAAGTTAAGTATACAAAGAAATATTCTTTTGCTAAAATCTGAAAAACCATAAGATTTAATGTTAAGGAATACAAATTCACGTGTAATGTTTATACGCAGGTGATTCAAGAAAATTATATTCATCAAAATTATAACTAACACTTGTTAAGATTTTATGTTGTTGAAAGGTTATTGACGGTATAAGTCAATTGAAAAGCTTTTTATCCATCCAAAAAATTATACGAGGTTTCTTATTCTTGTTTTAGAAATTTAGCTGGTTCGATGGGAGTAATATAACTAGTTCAATTGATTGCAAATTTTGTAAATTTAGTAAAAAAAAGAATAACTTCCCCGCAACATTTACCATGAAAGGAGGAGAGACCTTAAAATATCCAGATCCTGTTCTAACTTCATAAATCTTTCTTATTGGATTCATATAGGCACCAGTTCACTGGTTCAAGTAAAAAACATTTATAAAATAGTACATCCTCGGAAACTGTACAGTTTGCAGTTATACAAATTGTAATCTACTTACGTATATAGTGCAGGAGACAGGGATAATATGTTTCATATCTTTTCTTTGTACAGCTTCTATTCTATTTGAGAAACGCTTTTTCAAAGGATTTCAAGTAGCGGCAGCATATTCCAGTATCGGTCTAATCCAAATTATGTACATTTCTAATTTTGTATCATTTGATAAGATATTTGTAATTATTAGTGCCCATCTTTTCACGGCACTGCTTACTATCCTTCCAATATGTCTCTCAGCAGAAGCTGTACATTGAATAGTTATGCCCTGAATCCTTTATTTCTTGCATAGGTTTAGTCTCAAAACATAAGTAATCACAGCATCATGGAAATAAGAATAATTAAATTCTGTTATTTTACCTATTTTAATTCTGTCGTCTTTTTACTGTTTATTCTCAGCCCTAGTGTTATCTAATACCTACTTATGTCAAACTATTCTAGTGTCACAATATTTTTTGAAAATTCGATATTTTTCGGATCAATTGGAAAGATTATTTTTAAATCATCAGCAAATTTTCAAACTCGACCATTAAGTTTCTTATTTTCCAAATGTGCAGATACGATTTTAATTAAAATTGGCCCCAAACTTGTCCTTGTGGAAGTCCACTTGTTAAATATTGCGGTTTTGATCTCAAAATATTTACTTGAATACTCATTCTTCTATTATATAAATAATGTCTGAGTCATCTAAAAATATTCGTATCCTATTCAATGAATTAATCGCCTTAAAAATTGTATAAAAAGATATAGAGTCAAAAGCTTTTGAGATATCTATATACACTATTAATGCATCTAACATTTTCTCGTCTAGTGTAATTACGTTTCCACATAGAAAGCATATTAGTAATTGTCGATCTATCTTTCGTAAAGCCATGTTAAGTTGTATCAAAATCAATCGGCAACATACATTCTAAATGATCTAGTATCAGTCGTTCTATTATATATAAAAATGAAGAGATAATAGAGATTAGTCTATAAACATTCGCGCACGTTGGCTTGCTTACCTTTGGCAACGGTTTAGCTACTATCGTTAGAATATCAATTGGTATTTTCCCATTCTTCAAAATTCTGTTTATAAAATTGTGAGCGTATTCCTAAAAGTTAAAGGTAATTGAAGTAGGTTATCAATCGATATATCAAGGTGATCCATTTTATTTTTCGATTTTACTTTCAACATTAATTTTATCAATGCATCACTGCCGACAACATGTTCTGGGTCTTGGTAACACGATGGATTAGTCAGATGGATGATATTGCTTTCATTCTGTGGATTACGTATCAAAATACAAAATAAATCATCCAATTAACAGAGAAATTCATTTTCAGTTTTATCCACCGATAATATGAGCTTTAATTGCGTCTTTAATTTACCGTAGTTTTTTAGGAGTTTTTATCCTACTCTAGGGTTGCTCCTTAGTTTACCCAATAATATTCTTTCTTATTTTTGACGGATTATCAGCTGTGATGAATTAATTACATCATAAATCCAATCCAAACTCAATTTTTAATACTAGTGGTAAGAATACATTTCATTATTTTATCTCGTTTAATTCTTAGTTTACATAATTTCCTATTGATTCGTTTCGGTATAATATGCCCAAACGGAAATATAAAAAATAAATCAGATAATAATTTTGAAACAGAATGTAAAAACTTTCATAATCAATCATTCCGTTTAACCCTCTGATACAATTCCAGTTCTGTAAATAAAAGAATACAATTACTCTGAACATATCCAAATTATATATATATATATATATATATATATATATATATATATATATATATATATATATATATATATATATATATATATATATATATATATATTTATATATATATTATTAGGAAGAAAAACATTAATAACAAAGTGGTTAATGGTCATTTATAAAGTTACAACTAAACTTCACTTTACTATCTTTCATTTATATACATCTTGATTTTTCATTTGATTATGTGGGTAGCAACAAATCTGCCTCTGTTTTACTTCTATTTATTGTTTTGGCTGATTAGTGGGTATGTTTGCGTATGCGTATTTGTGTGTGCCTGTTTGTATGCAAAGGTCTTTTGTCGCTGTAATGCAAAGTGATGTCTGGGATCTGGTCACACTTGTATTGATAGATGGAGCGAAATCTAACTGTTCGCCTCATTAACTGTTACGTGTACGAAAGTTATTTTCTAGAATGTATTACTTTTTTTTGCCCTTGTATCACAATTTTGCTTCGCCGACTTGGTAACAGTGCAGGTGCGGATTGCAGTGTTGAATGCTCATTTTGTTTATAAATGTCTGTCTCCGTATGTGCAGCTGTTTTTCCTCTTCCGTTTGTTTCCAATTCGTTCGAATGCTTGGTGAGTTGGTCGAGGGGGTGTTTGGTCCTGCCTGGATTCTAGTAATTTGTTGTTGAATTTTGTTATTCGTGGCCAGTCGATTAGCATATCATGTTGATGTAACTTTTGAATATTTAGGCCAGGTCTTTGTTGCTTTATATAGAAGCCTTCCTAAAAATACAATAATTTTTCTACTTTTGCTTTATGAAGAATAGAGAAATTGGTCAAATTGACTGCGAGCCCCGTTTCCAATATATGATCGGAAATAGCAAATTTTCCTGATGGTGCCTAGTCTTTGTTAATCAATTTCTACCTTAAATTTTTCCGGGTTCTGTTGATCAATTGCTTCTTTGTTTCTTTTCTGGGATTTTAGCACACTGCTGATGTAATGAATATATTGTCCGGTGAAATAGAAGTTTCTATGTATGACCAGTATAAAATCACCATTTTCTTCTCGAGTGAGTTGGGTGTCAAGGAAGAGAAAAATATTTTCTTTCTCTAATTTTGGAGTGCATTTTATGTCTGGATCGGCTTCATTGGCTTGCTTGAGGATTTCGGATGGGTCTGCTGCTTCTGGCTAAACAGAATAACAAATTAGAATTTTCCCAGTTGTTAAGTTGTTATCACATTTAGCACACAGAGTATAATGAGGGTGGATGACAAAGATCAATTGCCCATTCTCTCCAAATCATGAATAGTCTACAAGTTCTCATATATGTGTGATAGCAGATATATTGGACCATGGAAAAAACAATTGATGAAAAGAATTCAGCAAGATTTACCGCAGAAATTGATTAAAAAACTTGGCACCTTCCGGAAAATCAGCTATTTTCGATCATATATTGAAAACGCGGCGTCCAGACAATTTGACCAATTTCTCAATTCTACATAAAGCAAAACCACAAAAAATTATTATATAATATATAATAATATAATATAATATAATAATATATAATATAATATATAAAACAACTGACACTAGGCCTAAATATTCAGAAGTTTAATCAATATGATGTTGTAATCGACTGGCCACGAATCACAAAACCAAACAACAATTTACTAGTATCCAGACAAGACCAAACACCCTCTCAACTCGACTCAACAATCATTTGATTGGATTGACAACAACTTGTTGGGGGAAAACAGCTGCACATACCGTTGAAGAAAGTTCAAAACAATATGAGCTTTCAACACTGCAATCCGCACCTGCGCTGTAACCATGTGGATAAAACAAATTTGTGGAACAAGGTGAAACTTAAGAACGCAGTCAGGAAAATAACATTCGTTCACGTAACAGCCAACAATGCAAGCAGTTGGTTAGCTCTCAATACATCAATAAATGACTAACTAGATCCGAGACATCACTCTGCAATACAGCGCGAGTGACCTTTACAAAAAAACAGGCACACACAGACACATAGGCAAACATACTTACTAATCAGCCCAAACAATAAATAGAAACAAAACCTAATCAGATCTGTTGCCACTCACATAATCAAATGAAAACCCAGGATTTATATAAATGAAAGATTGTAAAACAAAGTTTAGTAGCAGCGAAATAAGTGTCCATTTTCCACTTTATTATTAATGTTTTTTTTTCTTAATAATAATAAATACACTGTGTAATATTCGAAGGCAAGATACACAACAAAGAATATATATAGGCGCCACACAGCGACAAGGCTATGCTGGACGACATACACACCCTCGCCTAAGGTTCGGCAAGTATGTTAGGTGTCTTTAACATGCTTGATGGACCACATGCTGTCGCACATGATCGTTTAAGTAGAGTGACAATGCCGACTTCTGAAGAGGGAAAATTTACCAGTAGCAAACTTTGAGACTTGTAATGCACCAAGGGTCCATTCTAGGGCTGCCATGAAATCAGCAGGAAGTCCTCGGAGAAGCTCGCGTAATATGATGAAGCAGTCAGCTCAATGATGGAAGAAGCCTTCGAGCCGCCGAAGTAAACATAAAATAATTTATATTTATATTTGTGTTTTACTAAATAAATGCGCTTTATACAAGAAAAATCCTATATATTATTGATTAAAAACTAAACATTTCTGTTAAGGTAAACAAGCTGGATTCTGAAGGATGGGAAAACTTAGTATAAGGATTGACTGCACAAATGAACACCTTGACTGCGCAGATAGAAATAATTAAGTCTCGGCTGGATGACACGTTAATATTAAATTCTGAGTGAATCCGCATTAAAGACCAAAACATTACAGGTAAATTGAACAATGACGACGGCACCCAAGAAAAAGCAGACGGAAATATGCCAGGTTTTTTATCCGAATCGACGAGTTTTTTCCGACCGTCATCAGAATTCATGCCAATACATGCACCCTTGGATGTAGAATGGCCACAGTTGTTGTTCAAAAAATTTGGAGCCGCATTTCGAGCGCATGAATTTTAATTTGAAGCACCTATTGAGTGAGTGGCTGTTCAGGAGTTAGATGACCGGATGGGTAGAAATGTCTGTCGACTTCAAGCATAAAAAAACTTTAAAAAAAACAAATGTTTGATCACTCCAAAGCCAGGTCTCAGTAGGTGTTTTCAGAATTGTACAGACTGAAATCATTTCTTGGTGAGATGTCCCTTGATACCATGGCGCGCATCAAGCTCTGGTTGTCCAAGTAAAATGAGTCTATGTCTAAGTTGCGACCGCATGAGGCCATCATGTTTATGCTGCTGGATCCTACCATGTATGGTGCAATATCTAGCGCTCATGGAGGCCTGGAATAAAGAATTCAAGCTCTTCAAAAATCAGCCATGATGACTAACAAATTAGCAGCAGCGACTGCACGAATGGTTCCCGTTACAACATCCAGCAGGAGCACCATACCATACTTTAATTCATCGCGGCATAATTAGTAAGTCTGAGACACAGGGCGATAGCCAGTGGCGTGGAAGCAAGGCGAATATATGAAGATACCAGCTTCGACCAATACATCGTCTAAGCGGCAGCAAAACCTGTATAGTGCTCCTAGAGAACGGCCATTTAAATGTGGAAATAGGGTCCACCATCTCATCAAATAGGATAGTCAAGATCATGCCCTAAATATAAATCCTTGGAGGCTCAGATTTGTAAATCGACAGGTGACAAGCAGAGCAACGCAAATGTGTTCATAATCAGATGGCCTTCAAAGAAAATAAGTATGGGAAACGTTGCCACATGTAATAATTTTTCTAAAAGTCAAAATTTGTAGAACTATTTAATGGACAGTCAGTAATATTGTAATTGGATACAGGATCTGATGTGTCGGTATCATCAATGAATTTTCCGTTCAAGCTACGAGACCAAATTTGTGTCAGGCAACAGGCGCGTCGATAGTGATTGCAGGCGAATGGGACACGAAATAAGTAATAAATGAAAATATCTACCATATGTCTTTTGTTGTAGCGAATACACAAACGTCATTATTGGCACTTGATTTCATTAGAAAACTGGTTAAGACGATAGATGGCCAGAATAAACGTACATGCCGCTCGAGGCTGGAATACATGAATTCCATCAAGTCGATAGTTACCCTTAATTTGCAGGAGGAGAACAGTCGTCTGTCGGTGAGGTGGAGAGAGTTTCAAAGCCAATACAGCATTATATTCTAACTACCTGATTGCAGCGAATGTCCAAGGCCGACGGTCAGCCATTTTAAGCTTTGGCTAGAATTAAACGAAGGTTACAAACCACTTAAAATATATGATGCTCCTCCAAAGAAATTAGCAGCAGTGACTCGAGCAGCACAAAAGATGATAAAAGTCAGTTTTCTTGAGTCATCACCATCTGTTTTTTGACTTCTCACAGACCGGCGGCTGGTGTCCGGCAATTATTATTGAGGACTAAACCTGACCCGTATCCAATGCCGGCTCATAATTATCTGTTTCTACAGCTATCGGGAGGCAAATGGTTTGCCGTGCTTGACCTTAAACGGGGATTTTGTCAAATTGGCGTTCGGCACGGAGACCCAGAGAAAATAGCGGTGCAGGTATCCCAAGATCATTACCAACTCACTAGAGTACCATTTGGTCATAAGAAAGCACCGAAAGTGTTCTAAAGAATAATAGAATCATTTGTGTCCGACTTACCCTATGAAACAGTGTACGTTAGCGATTTTATTATATGGACCCCTACTGAATTCCAACTACGTATTCTGCTGCAGAAAGTGTTGGCCAAAGCCGTAGAATGACGATTAGATTTTAATCCAGAAAAATTTCAGATCAGTTAGCAAGTGTGGTTCCTGGGTTACTCAGTCTCAGCGGAGAGATGTATGCCATTAGATTCGAATGTAAAACCTATTCAATGCTTACTTCTAGATGTCAATTGCGACGTTTTATTGGTATGGTGAATATCTATAGACCATATCTCGCAGGGATAACAGTTACGCAACAACCCTTGTCTAAGTTAACTAGTGCCAAGGTACAGTTTCATTGAGCGGAGGAGGCTGAGAAAACATTCAACCTATGCAAACAGCAATTAATGTAAGCAACTATTTTGCCTTTCCCGGTAGGTAGTACGTCAATTGTTAGAATTGCGTCAGATATAGGAATAGCTGCAGTATTACAATTAGAATGAAGTCCGATGTAATCTATACGTCTAACACTCACTATTGCGGAGCAAATTTATGCCATTAAAGAAAATGAATTACTGGCCGTACAACAGGCACTACGAAAATTTAGGTATTTTGTTATCGGTTGACCTATAGACGTCTTTAAAGAAAATAAAGCACTGTTTCAGTGGAGATCACTGGGTATTGAATAGAAACGAGTACACAGACTCATTGAAGAGCTCGATGTATACGATGTATCAATTCATCAGAGAGCAAGTATCGAGAATGCAGCAGCGGGTGCGCCCAGCAGAATTGCTGCTGTGCGAGTATCTCCGTTTATCAAGGTCTCTGAACAACAGAAAATGATGCCACATGCCAGGAAATGGTCAATTATTTAAAACACGGCACAGTTATGTCCGCAGCATATAACGTTTTGAGTCTACAAAACGGCCTTTTGGTGTAAAAGATGGGTAGAAATTGTTATGATTTGTCCCGGATTCTTTAGAAACAGAATTGATGGCCTTCTTGCATGAAACGTTGGGACAACTCGCCGCTGTGTGACTCATTTGAACATTGCATTGGCGATTATATTGGCGTAGCATATTCAAAAAATTCATAGCTATTTTCAACATGTCAGCGTTGAAAGGCAGAAAAATAAAAAAGGTTCACCCCGATTGCTTTCATTGCAACTGCGCGGAACCAGTTTCTTTTATATTGATCTGTTAGGTCCACTGCTGGTAGCTCATGGTGGGGTAGCCTATGTGTTTTTCATGATCGATAAGTTTACCCTATGGGTCGAGTTTGTACCACTGAACGAAATCACAACAGAGAGCATTATAACGTGCTTAGAATAGCTACGGCTCAGTCGATTTGTTGCACTACAAGTTATTTTTACCGATCAGGTTGCAAAGTTTGAGTCGAGAGAATTCAATCAATGGTACAAGAACCTTAACTTATAACATACACGCGCAGCCACTTACCACCCACAGAGCAAAGCAACGGCTAAGCGAGCACACCGGGCGATGACTGAGGTATTGCGATGTTAATGCCTCGATAGCTCGGGATCCTGTAGAGATAAATTACAGTATCAACAACCACAGGGTACGCTCCAACAACGATGCTCTATGGAGGGCATATTAGACTGCCAGGTGAATCCATAGTCCCAGAATCCCACCAAAATAGATATTCAGCAGCGCCAAAATGATAAACTGTATTTTTAGTCGCTACAAATCGACAAGCCTATGCAAGGCGACCTACACTCACTCGCCGATGTATCGGCGATTATATCATGGTCGTAAAGGTTCAATCCTTGACAGGTAGCCTGACAATGATGGTGTGCAAATTTTGGATGGAGAGCATAATACAGTTGGTATTAACATGCCCGATGGACCAAGAGGTGTTGCACGTGATCTTTTAAATAGGTTGCCAAGGACCAATCGAGAGGGGGACAAAACTTAGCAAATTAACAATAACGCACAAATGGCCCTATATAGGGCTGCCCTGAATTCAACAGAAAGTCTTCGCAAAAGTGCATGTATTATGGTGAAGCAGTAAGCACAACGATGAAAGCAGCCTTCGAACTGCATTCGACTGCAATTAGAATTCATACAGTAAACCGGTTCATCCATTTCAGGCATTATCGCTGTATTGCCCAGAATTCACCGCAGACGTAACTTGAGCCGGAGCATATTCGAATCAGAGTCTGAGAATATGTCCACCAAATCACCCAAGCCGCAAGCTACATGCAATTTTAAGTCACAAATTTTTCTTCTGATTAGTACTTCCTCCAAATGAAACTAATTTGCAAACACCGAAAACCTGAAGTTCTAACTGGCTATTCCAAATCTGCCTTTATACAACTGGCACCATAACAATTTGGGAAGTTATAATGGTGTTTAGTCTAAAGGTGGCATTTTATTATATATATATATATATGTGTATATGTATATATATATATATTTATATTTTGTCTGTGTAAACTATATTTTGTATTGAATATTAAAGGCAGTTGATCCATTAGATTGGTTTCGTTCTCATTAGACACATCAAGTACTATCCAGAATTTTCCGCGAACGGTACTCAAACAGGAATACATTTCCGTCGGACTCTGGGTCTTTGTCCACTGCACTATCATTGCCGCATACTACACTTAATTTTTAGGCATATGCCATCTTATGCCTGTGGTTAGCTTCTGCTTCTAGTGAAACCTATTTAAAATTCATTTCAAGTTACACTTGTAAGAAAAGTTTACCAGAAACTAATGTTGGTTTGTGACATAATACTGCGTGTATTATACGATACTTGTTGATATGGTTCTAGTGACAGAAGCTAATTTGCTCTTCTTCATGTACCGTCCGCGGTAAATACTGGGCTGTACTCAAAGTGTTTCCAATAATGATGAAACCGCTCTGCGAGATGAGCTGTCTTTGCTAACTAATGTAATATTTAGTTTAAACTGGCAATATATATATATACAAATTATCATAAAAAATAGTGAATTTACTTACTATTACGGAATATCCAAATTAATAAAAAAATTGAACAAGATAAAAAAAAATGATTTTGAGGCTTGGATCTAGGTCTGAAATATATTTAGGTGCAGGATTACCAAATAGGTTTCAGGCATTGTTGGGTAT
Organism: Eudiplozoon nipponicum; assembly: GCA_029291075.1. Classification (NCBI taxonomy): domain Eukaryota; kingdom Metazoa; phylum Platyhelminthes; class Monogenea; order Mazocraeidea; family Diplozoidae; genus Eudiplozoon; species Eudiplozoon nipponicum. Next base: position 45,404 of record JAQBSW010003144.1, read on the forward strand.
TTGATTATTATTTTATTTAAATGTGCATATTTCTATACATGTACACATTTATTTAATTAATCATTTATTTATTTATTTAAGAAAAGAATGTGCAGGATAATTAAGAGTATAGTTATTGCAGATAAAGAAATGTAATTTTCCAAACTAGCGAAACGCAAAAAATAATGTCTTCCATTTATGTCCATAATGGACTTTTATTTAATTACATAAATGATATCCAGTGTGATATACTATTTTACCATAATTTATTTGTAACAGTCGTGCGACAGTTTGTAGCTAATTGCATGATGGTTTGTAGGTGTTTGAATATGCCTGTTTATCTGCATGCAGGTGTCATTTTAAAAGTTTTAATAGTGGATGTTTAAGGTCTGGTTACGTTTATATAGAAAATACTGTCACAATGGTAATATAAATCAGTGTATATGTTTGAAACGGACTACACAGCCAATAAATAGATATTCTCAGATTTGCAACAGGCGAATTCAAAATAACTTGGCTTCTTATTCACTTTCCTTTTGGAGTGCGCGCCGTAATAAAATTAATAATACCACTTCCATGTCCATAACGATAAAGATATCTTATCAGATAAAAGAAACATTTCTTTCTCAAATTCGCCTCAAGTATCTACATATCTTTATATATATTGTCGGATTTATGCAAACAGAAGAAGCACGTACAAGCATTGAGCTTGAACTGGATGTGACGCACGCAATTTGATTGGTTTCTATTTTTCACACTCTCTCTATGTTCGCATATTTCTAATAACTATTTGTAACAATTTATGTGCAGACACATATATATATATATATATATATATATATATATATATATATATATATCTTTGAAAATATAAATTGAACGACAAAATATTTCTCATTGTCTCCATTTTTTATTTTTTTTCCATTTTGATTTGCCTTTCAATTTATATATAAAGAAATGTTCTGTTTGCGTAGATTCTCGAAAGTCAAAGAATGGAAACGGTTCATGTATCTGATAAGATTTCTTTTTCTTCTCGCACATGGAAAGCGTAGTAGTTCACTTTTGTTCTAACATTCAGTAATTCTCTTAACGACAAATTTGGTAAGATGCGCGCGAGATTTCATTAACAAATTGCACTAACTAATGTATTTGTTAGCCAATATATAGAGTTTGTTTCCTTTTATTTCTGGTTATGATATATGAGCAAACTTAGGTAAAATTGGAAAGGCTGATACATAAAATTTGTGAATAAAGAATATTGCCACTGCCTACAGAATTATGCGGGAAAAAATTCCTCCCTGAAAATATTTATTAGATACTTTTGAAATGCGAGTCTTAATAAAATTCATAGTAACCTTTCCATGTGCAAAAATAAAAAGAAATTTTATCAGATACAAGAACCGCTTCTTTCTCATTTTCTTCTCAAGTATCTACAAATGAACATCTCTTTATATATAAATTGAAAGGCAAAACAAGATAGAAATATGTAAACATGGAGAGAGTGTGAAATAAGGGACAACCAATCAATTGCGTGCGTCACCTCCAGTTCAAGCTCAATGCCTGAACATGCTTCTTCTGCTTGCATAAATCCGGCTGCAATTTGTTTATCCATAAGGCTTCGTATGTGGCTAGCTCCCTTTTGTTATTGCATTTAGTAATTATTTTAAATGCTACGTCTGGAGAACATACGTGTGATGTTTCAACGATGTGTTGCGCAATTGCAGACGTGTATTCACCATTTGATTTAAAACAGGCGTTTAAGTTGCAATGTTCTCTCATTCGAGTAATTAACCGTCTGGTCGATCGGCCTACGTAAGTTGATCGACAACTTGCGCATGTATATTGGTAAATAATATTTGATGTCGACATTAACGGCTGTTTCTCTTTGATTGCTGGTAAAGGCAAGTGTGTTACCTTAAATAACACTCGTAGTTTAGCTGCATTAAATGTGCGTGTTAATGCTGCTTCAACTTTCTTTTGTGCTATTCGGGAAACTGCATCCCCCTTAAATGGGATGTTCAGGTAGACTGCTTTATTTTCTGGTCCGAAATACGTCTGTTTCTGTTTACTTTCCCTCTTTATAATTGACTCAATTAGTTTATAAAATAGCGTTTCGATTTTCCCTTCTTAAACAATTCAAATTATATTATATTTATCAGCTTTGAAAGCTAGGCAAATAAGTTTGCCAATTCTTTAAATCCCGCGCTATTCGTTAGTTTCGTTTTCTTACACGCATACCTAGGCTGTTTTAAGAACTCTTTTAAAAATTTTCACCTTCGAATTCATTTGAATTTTAAACAAATTTTTAAATATTGATGAACTATTTAACTTCACATAATCGTTTAAAAATGTTACAATTAAAGGAATTGTGGAAATGAAATTTCAGATGATGAAGAGAAGAATGGTCAATCAGGTAAATTCACGAAGGAATTGAATTTTCGTCATTATGTTAACATATTTATTAAGAAAATCGAAATAATATATTATGATGGTCTAATAATATTGATGCAATTTATTTTGCTCCATAAAGCATGTCAATTTCGCAGCTTCTTCTCTAAAATTTCAACCAAGATATCAAAGACATCAACTTTACATCGTGGCATGTCAACGGAGCTTGCCCTATCTTCTTAAGTTTTTTTTATAGAGAACGGTTTATTTGACTAATTGCAAATGAACAATTTTCCTTTAGCCAACGTGGTTTGCAAATCACTTGATCTTGTTAAGTTTTATAAAAATTTGGTATCATTTGCAAGAACTCGAGTGTCAATTTACGAATTGAAATTTATTTCGTCCGCAACTCTCAGAAGAAACATATCATAATACTTCAAATCAAATAATTCTAATAGCTAACCCTGACAGCTAATTGGGTCAGATTTTAAACTAATATACAATAAAAAATACGATTCAATGACACTATATCCTCAAAAACAATTTAAGTGGGACTCTATCCGGATAAATGGATTGGAAAGTGGAATAAATGTAAATAGAATGTCGAGTACTGAAAAATTGTCGTTTATATTTTAAAAAACCCATTTTATAAACAATAATAGCAGAAAAAGCGAGTACTTTTGAATAAAAATAAGGAGCATATGCAATCCAGTGAAAATATACATGGTATTTAAATAAACAAATTTAGCATAACTTGTAATTCAAAACGTACAGATTGTAATTTTGATTTTGTATTTACTTTATCAATACATATGTAAGTTTTCGAAAATATCATTTGGAAAGATCTACCAGACAGTTGGCAACTTGTGAATGGTAACATATCAATTTAATTGACTGTGCCAAATTAAATGGCAAACATACGCCCTCAACTGAACAGAATTTTCAATCCTTGTTGTGTCTGCCACTATGTGAGGCAAGGAACTGTAGTCCGATTTATAGAAACAATAAAAAATGGACATTTCCATAATAAAACGAACATTGGTTGTGCGGGCGATAATAGCAATTAATTTAAATCAAGGTAGAGATCTTAATGAGTTGCCAATTAAGACAAAACCGCTGTAATAGATGAATTGCCTTTTCCACGCTGTATAATACTTAGTTTATCCTGACAAATGTATGTGCATAAAGGATCAGGTGTTTATATCAAGATTGCAATCTTGATTAAATGCAATAACGAAATGTGTCAGTTAGACCAAAATAAACTTGAATGCTTGTAGAGTATTGAAAGTCTCTGAATTTAAATTTCTCCATGTTTCCAGTTTTGGTTTAGCTTGCAATTCGAAATTCCTCACATTAGTCTAACTTTTGATACTTTATGAAAAATATGAAATACAAGTTTACTGGATCCGAAAAAATATATTTTTTAAATCTTTAATGCGATATTATACACGAAATTTTTCATATTCAGAATCGAGCATGATAGGAGGACGTTCTCTTCACCGTTGTGCCGCTAAAAAAGACGTTAGCAATAATGCAAAACGAACAGTTTACTGAAACTCAACGTATTCTGCCCCGTACTTCCATTATAGATTCCTCGCGAAAGTCTAGGCGAACTATCATCCGGTCGAGGCAGTTTTTTTAAATAGGCGAACTTCTGAATCGAAGTTATGTATAATTATGAACGAAGATTTCCACATAACAATAATGTACTAAATTTTGAGAACAATCAAGACACAAATGAGACATGCGAATATTTCAATAATTATAAACAGTGATTGGACTATGATCGAGCTTGACTTTATTTGCTTTTACATCCCACAGGTACGCTTCTTTGATCATAAGCATTAGAAATACGCCAAATTGATTTGTAAAATTTTATTTTTTCCAAAAAGGATACTAAATAAATAAACAAGTCAAATGTGACACTTTTACTTAAATCAAAACATCACGCTATAATTAAGCGCATATTTGGTTGCTCTTGCGGTGATATGAATTACTTAAATCAAAGTTAAGATTAGGATAAATATCAAAATCTCATTATATGCCTACATGTTTCACAATAAACTGAGCATTGTACAATTTAGAAAAGGCAATCAATCCAGATGACCAGTTTCGTCCTTATTGGGAACTCTTAACGTAATGTATAAAATTTGTTGCGAACAGGGCACAAACCTGAGCACGTCTCTTTTTGAGTCTGTTGCTCTAACCACTGAGCCACTCTGTCGCACGCTACACCCAATTGTCTGTCATACACTAAATAATGTTTCTTAGTTGACTTATCATTTAGAAGGAGCCTATTTGATATCTATTCAGACCTAGAGTTCCAACTAACCAACATCAATCTACCAGTAGCGAACTGACTCCACGCTACCACACAAACATAAATAGTCCAAAGTTATATATCCTCTCTTACTCTATTAGGAATGCAATGTAAATTGTGCGATTGAGATCAAGATGCATTAAATGAACGCAACAGTGCATTATTTAGTGATTGATTCACAGATGTTTGTCAGGTGTTGTCTCTCAGACAGATTAGGAAATACGTTGTTACTATGATGGTAGATCCTGAAGAAAACCCATAACTGATAGAAGAAATTCATACGACTAAACCGATTGGCAAAAGACACACGCAGTCTTATACAAACAAAAAGTGCGCGGGGCTCCAACAGGTCATGAAATTCACTCAATATGTCCATTAATGTCAATGACGTACATTCCAAAACACCTAACTGCTAATTGATTATGCAAAACGCTGCAACCCATTCAAAGCAACGTTCTGTCGTACACTATTTGAATTAACAGGAGTACCAAATACATGAACACTGCTCATAAAAGAGTGGTCTCCTGATATAACATCGCTGTTTACAACATTCCAAAATAAAAATTCGAAGCTTTCGATTTGATTAAACGATATAATAGTGTTTATTTTAACCCGTTTACCAAGCACTCAGATTATTTGATGAAAAGCAGTTCATAAAATTCAATTGTGCTGTTAAAAAACATCACTTTCAACTTAGGCATACGCGTATCATCATATATAAATATTGAGCCCTAGAATAAAATGGATCTGGGAATACGATATGGAAGGTATGTACACGACTTATTGGTCCTTTTTTCCAACAGCAGATTAAAATGCCGACCCATTTACCTTATTTATGTTAGGCAAATAGAAAAAGCTTCCGTTACTGGCATTCAACTCCTCCAAGAGAACAACGAAAATGCTAATAGATCGATACGTAGGAAATTCACGTTCAATAAAAATAAATTCATTACGACAGCAGTGCTTTTAATTATTATAAAGGGAACATAATAAATAACTTAGATAAGCTCTAAGCACAAGAGCGAGGCATAGAAAAAGAAATTAAAGATAATTTTTAAAAAAATTTACTTTCCCGATAAATATGATAATGCGAACGGGCGATCTCGCCATTTACTACAAAATAGTCAGAAACAGAAAAAGTCTTTTGATACACTGCAATCCAATGTGGCATGTCAGCATCAATAACCTTAAATGACTAAATAACATGACAAAACAACCTTTATAATTTCTAGGGAAAACGCGCAATTTGACTTACCGATTTTTATGCTTTTGAACGCTTATTATCGAGCTTTTTCATACAAAAATTATAAGTTATGATTTTTAAAAGAATTAGCAAATAGGACAAAAAGGATTTGCAATAATTAACCCGAATAAAAAGTAGAATCCAATGTATATATTTGTTTTGATTATACAAACAACCAATAATTAGAATTCGGCGAAAGGCACCTGACAAACACATATTGACGAAATCCCTGGGAAGTATAAATTTTATTGCAGGCAATTTAAGCATTAATGTGTATAATTAAGGCATAACTCGTGTATGGAAGTGTATATAAATTATGAAGGAGGTGTATAAATCACAGATAGCGTTACTCTTCGAGACATGATTTATTTCTCAATTCAAATTAAAAATATATATATTGGATTTGGAACGTAGAGGCGGCTGGTACTGATGAATCGTTTGTAAACACGAAACGCATTTATCCATGAGATTACATCTATTTTTGCTGACTTTGTTATTGACGTCTCCTCCTATTTAAACTATACGAATTAAATTAATGTAATGAATAAACAGCTGCACCAACGGTTGGTTCAAAGAGAATGGTTCTCCTCCACTTAATTAGTAATAACCAATTTTATAATCCAAAAAATGCATCAATTTATCAGAAACATCTTCCTTGCTATACATTAAGTGATGTCGTAAAAACTCATTTCCATTAGTGAATCATAGATTACCTAAGAAGGTAAAACCTCAATGAATGTCGCAAAGTTGTGAAACAATTATACCTTTGAACCGGTTTTAAATAAGTTTAAGTGACAGGTACATTCAAAAAGTGCAGATAACCAAATTCGTAAAGACGCCATCAAATGTAACATTAGTGTCAATATTGGTAACACCAAAATCAGGTGGAAAGAACAGCAATATGTGTCTTTAAGCTAGGCAAAACCGTTGAATGAACAAAAGAGATCCAATGCGATTGTCACTAAATACGCGCTCTCGGGCAATACTTAATTAAAATATAACAGACAAGCAGAAGCAACATCATAATAAGCAAACGAAAAACCGGATGTCATACAACAGGTAAACAGGTAACGAAAACAGAAAAAAATCCAAAATCAAAAATACACTCAAATATAGCATAAAGTACAATTAAAATGTTGCATTTATTCATTTCCAAAATCACGTATTGTTAACGTTTAATCTACATTTTTGTAGGTAAATTTAGACGATTTTTTATTTAGTTAAATAAAAATAATATTGTTCAATCAATTTTGTTATGGGTTTGTTTAATTTTTAATAAGTAATTACTGATTTATCACCAAAAATAATAATGTATTATTCGATTAAATATTTATTAAGGAAAAATATTCCTAACCCTTTTGTTAAAAACGTTTTAATGTCATAATAGAGTCACGAATAACTTTACTGAAGCTTCACGAAATGTTATTGCAAATTTCTAAATATTTTTTAACAAATTATTTTCCTAAATTATAGTTTTATTTTAGCAGCCATGTGTTTATTATGATTAATATAATTATTTTAACAACTAAAATAACTCTTTTACAATAATCTCTATACCTTAATCAGTCTTGGTGGCTGAGACTGAGATATACCCCAATAAATTGCATATAACTACTCGCACATTTAAAAAAATCTACCAGCAGCCACACGTCCTGACGTGTTATTTATTTACATGATCGCCTTCAGAACATGAAGGTAAACTGTCCAATGAGAAGAAAAATTTAATTCACATAAAATTTATGAAATGTCCCTCATGCGGCTTTAACCTCTAGCACGCTTACACAGAGTGTACTTGACTCGAAATATTGGCTGTGCAGTTTTCATCTAGTCACAAAGATGAACATTTTGAAACATTCTCCAAATTTATGTAGGGTACGTAATTCAGAAATCATTGTTTACATGGGTGACAATAAAACTTCTTTAAATCATATTTCCTATCATGAATTGAACATCAATCTCATTGTTTCTAATCATTCGCGATATATGGCAGAACTACAGTCAGTCAAGTGTATTCATACATTTAGTGCTTCCATGATGATAGTCAAAGCACAATGGATGAATAATATTTTTGGCTCTACCGATAATTTTATGTAATAGTGTAAAAGACGTATTTAACTAGAATTTCTGTTGTTCCACCCCGTTGATACGATACAAAGAGTTTTTGTATGTATGACCTTTATCCAATTTGTATTTATTCTACGATTATTCACGTATGCTAAAAACAAATTTCATGATAGAATTTATTTAAATTAGCATTTTTAATGAGTATTTTCTATGGGATGTTAGTTCAAAACGTAAATGCGCATGACAAAAAACGAAATGAAGTGAATTTCCACAGAAAAATGTCCATCAATGTAGCCAAAATCGTGAACTGTGTTTCTTTGAAAAAACTTTTTGGATATACAATATATCAGGAATTGTATTATCAAAATTATAAACATGGCTTTACAATAAAAATGTTCACCACAATAATTGACATTGAGAAATTTAAATGTGTGTAAAATTATTCAAATTTTTGTTTACAACATGATAATAAATTGTAATTGACGGAAGAATTCTATCCAGATTTTTAAGATAGCTGTTCAAATATTAAGATAAATTTTAGAACAAGGTAATAAGAATACTTATCGGTTACTCTCACAGGTTCCTCTATTTACGAAAATTATAATAATGTTAACATTATACCAACAAGATTCTATTTAAACAATAATTGATTGCGCGGGTGGTGGTAACAATTCTTAAAATCAAGTTTGCGTGCTTGAAGTAAAGATTCTATTTTTTCATTATCATGTACATTCTGCAGTTCGGATTAAATGCTTTTCTCGTTCTATTGATGATGTAGTCGTTAAATTTTCAACTCCTACACGCAATTAATCTCGCGTTTGGCAATATAAAACTTACCTCATAATACAAATACGTTTAAAATTGGAGTTCAATATGAACGGACTAGATCCCGTTCGGATTTATCGAACATTCTTCCATTGGTAGACACAAAATTTGGTGGCATTGTAAGTTACCATTTTGCTTTTGAATTTATCTGAATGAATCAGATTTCGTAGTAAACGTGGTAAATCGTCGGATATCTTAAATTTAATATTATGGTACCGATGAAAAAATACACTGATATAATTTATACGTGATTATTTTACTGGATAAATAATCTTTTCTTTGTAATCTTATTAATTTTAGCTTTGTTTGATTGCAAATTCTGTAACAACTGTTACTATTAATTAAGCACATCCATATGTTCATCCACACATATATGCACACATGATTAAAAAATTGCGAATTTTTTAAATTAATGTTACAGCGAGGGGCTAGAATTAAATAGAACGTAGAAGTGTAAAATCTACAGACATGTGAAGGACAGAGTATATTCATTGAATTTGTTATGAATTTTAAATTTGTGTGCATTATCATATTCATCAAAATATGTGACGCGAATATGTCATACTGTGCCATTTACCAAAACTGAAAGTATAAATAAAAAACATGTAATAAAATCAAAGTATGCAGTATAAAAAATCCAAATCGAAAACATGGCGTATCAAATGTGTAGGATAAGACAAAACATATCCACAGGAAATATGTATAAAAATCAGCAAGGTAAAGTCACTTCTATTTCAAAGCAAATTTATCCCTAGACATGAATTCTTAAAAACATTCATCATAATACAGTAGAACTTTGCTTTATTTCATTGATAGATTTAATTAAAAGATAGAACACAAGAATTTTTTTCTGCTTATATAGAAATAAACGGTTCGCATAAAAATTATAATAGAAAATCTCTTCTTTAGTCGATAAAAATTTATTTAGTTAAACACATGACGCCTGGAAATTCCCATGGTAATACCAATGAAAGAACCAATTGGTCTTGTTTGCAAAATTCTGTATAACGTCAATTTATTACAATATGCTCCCAATAATGAAGCGTGTATACAGATCTATTCGTAATTGAAAATCATTTTATTAGTGTTTCGCATTTTCACAGGACAATAATTGCTTATTTATTGACTTGCGTGCAATAATTATCATATGTTTTGCACATCAATTAAGTATGTATTCAAATATGTGTGAATGAAATCTACCATTGAATTTGCATAAATATGATTTCTCACAAATAAAATTAGATAAAGTTTGCAATGGTGTTTTTAAATTCAAACTAGGTTAAGGAAGTGTGGTTGTAGAGGTTATCAAAGTAGATGTAACTGCAAAATATTTGATATTTAAAACGACAAGTAATACAACTCATTGCATTTTATTCATTCTTCGCATTTCTATAATTTAAGTAGATATGCACCTGCTTTGTATTACCAGCATAAACATTCCAAACGAGTTTAACTATTTTCTCACGTTCATAGTGATATACGAAATCTGGTAGGTAAACTAAATGATAAGTTTATGTGAAACGTTTATTTTTATTGAAAAATTACTCAATACTGTGTTCCACCTGTTCAGTAAATTAGCTGATGAGACAGAGAGAAAGCTCTACTGTAGAGTATCACACGTTTAAAATAATCATTTCTGCAGGCTAATTATGTGTAGTACCCTTCAAATGCGCACAGATATAAAAGAAAATTATCAGATACAAAGACCATCGTTTTCTCGTTGTCGCCCAAAGAATTTAAAAGAAAAATATATATGTATATATTGGCAGGCAAGTTAAAGAGAAAATTTAAACGTGAGATAGTCTGAAATAAGGCAACGAGCAATCGTTTAGATGAGCATCTTCCTGGCTCTAAACCAAAACAAAGTTTTTCTGTCCGCAAAAATAAGGCTCCATGATATATATCTACTAAGCCATATATGTTGCTGATTCATTTCTGATTTTATAATTATTAATAATATTTGTGGCTACAACTCGAGAGATGCGTGATATATTTAAGATTATTCGGGGAAAATGCAAATTTTGGATTCAAATTGGCATTTCAGTTTCAATGTTAATTCACTCCAGAAAATAACCCATAGAACACTGTGCTTTGTCACTTGATTTACAACACAGGTTTATTATTAAACGAACATTGGTTGCGCGGGTGGTGGTAACAATTATTATAATCAAGGTTGCGGTCTTGATATAATCACCTGACCCATTAATTACTTACATATGTCAGTATAAACTAAGAATTGTATGTGAGAAAAGGCAATTCATCCAGTAGACCGGTTTCGTCCTTATTGGGAACTCATCAAGTACTGGCCAGAATTTGCCGCGGACAGGATACGAAGCAGACGTGCCCAGGTTCGTATCCTGTCCGCGGCAAATTCTGGCCAGTACTTGATGAGTTCCCAATAAGGACGAAACCGGTCTACTGGATGAATTGCCTTTTCTACACTATACAATTCTTAGTTTATACTGACATATGTAAGTAATTAATGGGTCAGGTGTTTATATCAGGTTTATTATATCGATAAATTATGTTTAAAGTCGAAATTAACAGCTGTTACTATACGATTTTTGGTAAAGATAGTGTAAACGCCCCGGCTTCAAGTAAATGCCGTACGACGTTACAAACTCGGTTAAGGTGCTCTGAATAGAGATTAGTTACTGATATGGGGGCCCTTAAGAGGGCCGGGTAATGCGTTCGCTTTGAGTCTTCAGCTTTGAAGATGTCCTAGAGCCTTGGGTGGACTCTGGTTGATTTGTTGCTCCCGTGGTTGAGCTGTGATCGTGTTGTGGATGGTGTCCTGCAGGTCCTGCACTCAATTGGCTCGTCTCTCCAGTATCCCGCAACAAGATGAGTAGATACTGACAGCCGACAGAACGCACACGCGTGAAGCAGGTAGAAGGCAAATGCCACAACTGACTTGCATGGTAAATTACCGTGCTTAAATAGCATGCAATATGTGTACTTGCATACTATTGGTTAAACGTGGTTAGACGTGGTTAAACGGCAATTTGCTTTTTTCTCATTGGTGCAACGTAAATAAATTTGAATTTAATTTACGCAATATGTCGGCGATTGATTTGTGTCGTTACAACACTTTCCTCTCTGAAAAAAAAGAAAAAAATATTCCTCTCTGCGAGGCTAGATAAGAAATGCATGACAGAGTTCGAACCAAGTTAAGCAAAAATATGATGAACCATAAGTGCTGGGCTTAAATATGCTTGTTGGTTGCTTCAACAATGATATGATGCCAGGTAACCACTAGGAATTGCTACACAAATTGTTAGCTCTAGTGGACGGTCATAGCACGTGAGGCAAAAATAGAGCAGTGTAAGTTTTTTGGAGCCGCAGCGTGAAGATTTCGAGGTAAATCGCCTCTGAATTTGCCAGGTTTAAGTTAAAAACCTAAGCAGGTTGGATCGTTGTCAATGTGTTTGTATACGACCAAAGGAGCTAGAGTGCTCGACGTTGTAGTCATGACATTTGTAGAGTGGTCTTTGTGAAATAGATAAAGTTGAGATATGCATTGAAAGTGGCCTGTGCCATGATATGAAGCTGATAACTACTTAGTGTTGCTACACAAAAGCGTTAGCTCTAAGTAGCTGGTCATACCAAAATAGGCAGTGTAATGTCATGTGTGAGAAATACATTATAATGTAAAATATATATACATTAAAATCAAAGATAATTGCATAAAATATGTACACGAACATTGCCTCAGAGATGGCATAATACCAAAGAACTGTTCACAAATGCTACACAATTGTTAGCTGAGAACAGGTGGTTATGCCACGTGAGACAATTACTAAAAATTAACGTAAAGTTTTAAAAAAAAATTTTATAGTTAAATGTTAATGTTTAAAAAAATTAATTACGCGTTATACAAAGCAGGTTGAGATTGTGGGCAGACGGAGCCTGAGACGTGTGTAGAAGGTTGAACGCTCTCAGGATCAGGTGGTTCGATAAACGGTTTTAACCTGTCTATGCTTACTGATGTCGGTGTAGCGCCTTGCATAATGATGAAGTATTTTGGCTGTTTTAGTAAAATCGGGTAAGGACCGCGATACTTGGGTTGTAGTGGTGCAACAGCAGTATTGTTGCGAACGAGTACTCTCTTGCAGCTGTGGAGCTGTGGGTGAACGAAGACTGGACGAGGCGTGTGTCTCGGCTGCTGTTCGGACATGTTACCGAAATGAAGTCGAAGGCGGGTAGCTTCGTTTTGTGGGTCATCTTGTGCCGGTAGTAGACGTGGGAGCTGACTAGGCAGGCGTAGATCCATGCCATACAAGAGTTGTGACGCAGACGTTTTAATGGATTCTCGAGTACGAGAACGCATGGCCAGCAGAACTAAAGGTAGTGCATCGACCCAGTTGCCATTAATGGACGAGGATGCTAAAGCTGCTTTGAGTTCCCTATGCATTCTCTCTACCATGCCATTAGCTTGGGGATGGTAGGCAGTCGTCTGGCGTAAGATGCATCCCATGTACCGCAAGGTGGTTTTGAAACGATCAGATGAGAAGCAAGTGCCTCTGTCCGTGATGACCTCATTGGGAACACCGTAATTGGATATCCATGCAGAGATAAAACCGTTAGTTACTTCGTCTGCAGAAATGGTGCCAAGAGGTAATGCCGCAGGCCACCGTGTAAATCTATCGATCATAGTTAGAAGGTAGCTGAAACCTTGAACCTTTGTCAGATGAACTATGTCGATGTGGACGATGGCTAGGCGAGAAGTAGACCGAAAATGTTGCAACCTAGAACGAGTGTGTCGTGTGATCTTGTTTTTCTGACAAATTGCACACTCTGAGACCCATCGTTTAACATTCTGCCTAAGTCTGTGACCCCAGAAACGATCTGTAAGAAGTCGGACAGTCGCTTGGCTTCCTGGGTGAGAAATTGAGTGAATTGAATCGAAAACCTTTCTCTGAAGGCTGGTCGGCAGAACTGGCTTGTTGGGCTGCGTACCCGTGAAGTAAACAATTGGTAAGCCTTCCCACAGACGGCATATGAACTTGGTTGGGTGACGGGCTATTGATCTTTGAATGTGAATGTCACCGCGTTGTTCAGTTCGCAGGAGAGTTGGCGTTAGTGCAGGTTCACTGAGTGCCACGGAGTTGACAGTGAATGGTGACGGTGAAGGTGGTTGTAGAGAGACGTCTGGCCTAGACAGGGCATCTGCAATGAAGTTCTGTTTGCCCTTGACGTGAAAGACGTCAAATTGCCATTCGCTTAGACGAGAAAGCTGTCTTTCCACTCTGGCAGGGTACTTGGCGATAGATGAAGTTGCGTTTCGAAGTGCGCTAACTAGTGGTGCATGATCTGTGAAAACAACAAATCTGCTACTGCCAATGATGCTGATAAAATGGCGCACTGCGTCGTGGATGGCGAGAAGTTCTCGGCCGAAAGTGTCGTACCTCGTTTCTACTGGTTGGAGAGTACGCGAGTAGAAACTGATAGGCTTCCGAACTCCGTCGATCTCTTGTTCCAAAGTGGCTCCAATAGCGAATTCAGAAGCATCTGTCGTGAGTAGAAATGGCTTTTCAAAATCTGGATGCGTTAGCATTGTGGCATTTGCTAACGAGTTGATGGCAAGTCGAAGTAATTCCTCGTCTTCGGATGACCAAGCAATGATGGAATTCTTGCTAAGTCCTTTTCGGTTCCGCAGGTGCCTGCACAAAGGATAAAGTTGTTTTGAAAGGCCTGGAAGGAACTTGCGATAATAGTTTAGTACTCCCAGGATTTTCTGCAAATCGCTCAAAGTCCTTGGTGACTTGATATTCTTGATTGAATTCGTCTTTGACGGCAACGGTTGAATACCTTGGGCCGTGATACGATGCCCTAAGAAGTCGACGGATGAAGTTGCAATCTGCGTCTTGTCACAGTTGATCTTGAGTCCGTGGTTGGATAAGCGCGAGAGGACATTTCGTAGATGTTTCGCATGAGATTCTAGATCTGGACTGAATACCATAATGTCATCTAGGTATGACATACAATAAGCAGAGTCGTCGCGAAGTATGTTGTCTATGAATCTTTGAAATGTCTGTGTAGCACACTTAAGTCCAAAAGGCATGTAAAGGTATTCGAAAAGGCCAAATGGAGTGATGACAGCAGTTTTCTCGATATCCTCTGGTGCTACCGGGATGTGATGGTAGGCTTGTCTAAGGTCAATTACTGAGAAGAAATTGCTGCCGTTGAGTTTTTCAAGTAATGTGTTGATATTTGGAATAGGATATGCATCAGATTTTGTCACTGAATTTAGCTTACGGTAGTCTCCACAGGCTCTGTACGATCCGTTTGATTTTGAGACTAAGTGCAGTGGTGACGCCCATGAACTTTTTGATGGTCTGATGATTCCCTCTTCCAAAAGCCTTGAGAATTCTTCTTGGGCAGCTTTCAGCTTAGCAGGAGCCAGTGGTCGCTTCTTGAGTGCAATAGGTTGTCCTTCTGTGACGATATGATGCATCGTGTTGGAGACTCGCAGATCGGATTTGTTAAGATCGAAAAGCGATTTGTATTTTCGAAGAGCTGCTGATATCTCTGCTGAATGATGCACTGGGGTTGGTTGAATGACCCGTAACTCCAAACGCTCGGAGGCAAGTGTCCAAAAGCTTTGTTCAAGTCCGGTGGAGGGGTCGATGATCTTTTGATTGGCAAGATCAACAATGAGCCGAAATTTTAGAAGGAAATCAAGGCCTATTATATTATGTGAGACCTTGGCAATGATGAAGTTGTGGGAAAATTCACGTCGTAGACCTATGTTGAGTGTGCGGTATTGGCAGCCATAAGTTGGTATGGGCTCGCCTGTAGCTGTTGCGAGAAGAACGCCTAGCGACATCTCGGCCATTGAATCACCTTTGAGAACTGAGACTGCCGCACCTGTGTCTACGATGTACTCTTCGCCAGTTTTGAAATCAAGAAGGTGCAGAAGTTCGTTTGGCTGTTTGGCCGGGTCATGCAAACAAGTAGGCTGGTGATAGCGACCGGCATTGTCTGTTTGGTTCTCTATGTGAAAAATTCGGCGTGGACGAAAAGAGTCGACAGGGATGTCGGATTGTAGTTGGCTTCTTCCCTGTAGCGCCGTTGATGCCGTTGATGTGCAGAAAGTACGGTCTTCTACTTCCTGCGCCAGACGTTTCCCGATACTGATGCACCCTTGTGCCTGCGGTCTGTTGTCCTCTCCGTCAGCTGTGGAAATTGACACTCATTCGGAAATTCTTCGGAACGACAAAGACAAACTTGGCAAGCATAAAAAACTTCTGGTGGTTATAACACCAGTTCTTTGGAGCATATTTATTAAATGATTGCGGAGATCTCGATCGCCGCCTACCATTATAATTTGACTTGGAAACGAATTTTGGTCGAGCATTCACATGATTTATCTCCGATTTGGTAATGGCCAATCCTTCTAGAACTTTGGCCATGTTCGCCACTGTTCTCTCTAAGGAGGAGATTCTATCATCTTGCGGGGGTGAAGAAAAGGATGATGGATTCACTTTGGGTTCCAAAACCCTATATTCTAACTCACATCTCTCAGATAAGTCATCTATAGAGAGAGTGTTGGGGAGCTGTCTGGCAAAGAGTTTTAATGTTTGGGGAAGATTGTTAATAAAAACAACCTTAGCCTCATGGTCAGAAATGTTGGTTTTATACCAACGTTTCCGTAATTCCCTCAGTATTTCTATGGGGCCAAGATTTGGCATATCTAACTGCGCATATTTGTTTATTATCTGCTCAGTTTCCGTGGGTCCAAGCAAGGATTCTACCTCGTTTTGTAGGCCCAAAATGGGATTAGGTAGCTTCCTAATGGCCTCAAGCTTAGGATAAATCCGTCGCTGCAATTCAGAAGGTAGTTTAGCAAAAACCTTTGACAGTTTTTGATGACTGTCATAATCAGGAAACGGGGAGAAAGCGGAGTCTACGCGCATAAAAAATAACTCACTATCTCCATCCCAAACAGGAACATCAATATCTAAAATTGGACCTGACATTTTAACAATCTTACGGGATCTTAAAAGCATAAATTTATAAGCAATATGAAAATGTATATATAAATGTATAAATATATAACGAAACGCTTACCCACAAACAGCTTCCACTGTTGCTTGATATTGTCCAGTACAAAAGGAAAAAACGAACAGAGGCCCCGATGGCCTTTGATGACAATGTATTATTATTTCAACACAGAACAGCGTCACTCCTTCCAAAAAATTGAAATTGTCCCGTAGGGAAGACGAACAAGGGCCCGTTAGCTCTTAAGTGCCAATGAATTATTATTTTCAACAGCAAGAATAACACACTGCTTCCAAAATTTGAAATCTTCCTTTAGGGAAGACGAACACCACAAATTCACGAATATATACCCAACAGAAAAACAGGATCAGGGTAAAGAAAACGCAAATGTTAGTCGATTCATCCCAAACAAATGAAGAAGAAAGTCAATTTATTTATACCCAAAAAAAATCAGATAAATAATCAATATCCTGGCGCGGTCGCCAATTTTGTAAACGCCCCGGCTTCAAGTAAATGCCGTACGACGTTACAAACTCGGTTAAGGTGCTCTGAATAGAGATTAGTTACTGATATGGGGGCCCTTAAGAGGGCCGGGTAATGCGTTCGCTTTGAGTCTTCAGCGTTGAAGATGTCCTAGAGCCTTGGGTGGACTCTGGTTGATTTGTTGCTCCCGTGGTTGAGCTGTGATCGTGTTGTGGATGGTGTCCTGCAGGTCCTGCACTCAATTGGCTCGTCTCTCCGGTATCCCGCAACAAGATGAGTAGATACTGACAGCCGACAGAACGCACACGCGTGAAGCAGGTAGAAGGCAAATGCCACAACTGACTTGCATGGTAAATTACCGTGCTTAAATAGCATGCAATATGTGTACTTGCATACTATTGGTTAAACGTGGTTAGACGTGGTTAAACGGCAATTTGCTTTTTTCTCATTGGTGCAACGTAAATAAATTTGAATTTAATTTACGCAATATGTCGGCGATTTATTTGTGTCGTTACAATAGGGTTACATTAAATAACAATCGTAGTTCAGCTGCATTAAATGTGCGTGTTAGTGTCGCTTTAAATTTATATTTTGTTGTGCAATAAACTGCATCCAATTTAAATTAGTTGTTTGGGTAAATTGCTATCCGTTTTACTCTTGAAAACGTCTGTTTCTTTTGATATCCCATTTTAACAATTGGCTCTATGAACTTTATTGGTCAGCATTTATATATTAAACTGCTTTCTCTGTGGTATATTAGTTGCTTTTTAATCTGCATTAAGCAGTTACTCAATTTCTGTAGGACAGCCGCGAACTATACGTAATTTATATTGAAATGGCAAGAGGCTGTTAAAACGCAAAGTCTGCATAGACCATTTTTGTTTACAGCAATTTGTTCTAGTTAATTTATCATTAGCATCTTTTCCTATTAGTGCATATAAAAAAAGGCATAAAATCAATTTTCATCCGCTCTGACGTAAAACTGATATTTATTTTTGCTTTATTGAAACTTTAAAGAAAAAATTGTTACTGAGACCTGCTGTTAAGGACAAGGAAAATATCGTCAACTTACCGTATATATTGAACAAATTTAATTAGATCTCTCTTAAATAATGTGTTCTCAAGAAAGCCTAGGAAATTCACATCTAACAAAAGATAGTGGGGACTGCTTATTGCAACACCATCAACTTGTTCATGATTACTTGCATTAAATTAAATCTCTACATCTTTCGTGTGTCGCAAAATAGTCTTAGGTGGATTTTTACCTGGGTCCGGAGATAGTATTAACTTTGTCTGTCATTTTAATCATAGTTTCAATGGTTTCTCATAAATTGAATATGGGAAAACAAGACGTTATAAACTCATTTTTAACAATTTTGTCCTGAATTTTGTTAACAAACTCAAAGGAAACGGCAACCGAATAATTGCCTAATATATAAGTGCTTGATACTTTTTGTAGCAGAGAACAGAAATATATATACAATTTTGTATTAGGTGTTGCGAACCTAGTAACAAATTAGTTCAACTGTGTCCAGTATGCTAAACCAATGTCAGCATAAACGGAAAGAATAATCTCATTTACATCAGTTTCGTACTTACTGGAGTCTCGCTGGTGGGAGCCGGTATTACGCCCCTTACTCACTATATATTGGGGTGAGGAATGTGTGAAAATGGGGCGAAACAATCTCCTACACGAATATGTAAACCAGCAAAAGTAAAGCTAACTTTATATAAAGTTTTCGAAAATGTGACTTCAAATCCAACTCGATAAATATAGAATATAAACCGAGTCTGTAAAGGGTACCAGCGCTATGGCCATCGTGCAGTACTCAATACAGCCATTATTGTACCGTAAAGATACGTGGTACCAACACAATTGTTGCCAAGTCGTTAAATGTTACCAACATGAAGAATATCAATGTATGCTAAAATTAATCAAAATTGAGAATTAAAACTATTTCTGAACACCTGTGAGTTCAGCATCATTTAATTAAATATATAACAGTTAGATACTGTTTTTAGCGGAGAACAAATATATACGCAATATTGTGTTACGTGTTACGCAACCAGTAAGAAATTAGTTCCAATATGACCTAAAGTATAAACCAAAGGCAGCATGAACGGAAATATCATATCTTACGCATATTCGTTTTGAGTCCTACTGGCGACTCATCAATAGGAGCCGGAATATCGTCCTTTACACACTATGTATTTTGGTGAGGAATGTAGGTCAATTGGATGAATCAATCTCCTATACGAATGTGTAAACCTGCAGTAGTAGAGCTAACTTCGTATAAAGCCTTCGACAATACGACTTCAAAGCCAACTCGCCATATATAATACTCATTTTGTGCGTGTAAATGGTACCAAAACTAAGTTTGCTGTGTCAGTACCTGATACTCACCCAGTGGTCATTTAAAGCTACACGGTACTAACATTATGGTTGCCAAATCGGTACATTTTTCCCAACACGATGGATTTCAAAGTATGCTTAATTTCACTAAAAATGAGAATTACAATTAATACTGAAAACATTTTACTCTTGTATTTAATATACACTAGACTTGATCAATATCAGTTATCACTTTTCGCGGTAATCATGATATCATTTAATTAAATATATAACAGTTAGATACTGCGTGTTGGGGAGAACTAAAATGAATTAGATTATGTATAAAGCGTTGCACACCTAGTAAAAAATTAGTTTATAAGTGCCAAGAAATTTAAACTAGTCAACATGAACATGCTTACTGGCGACTCATCAGTAGCAGCCGGTACTACGCCATATATCCACAGTACATCTTGGTTAGGAATATGAGATGAGTCGCTAGTATGCACGAAATGAATGTTCACATGAGATAACAACTTCCGTTCATGCTGACTTTAGATAGTTCTTCCGGTCATATTTGTACAAATTTGTTACTATACGCAAAACATCTAATGCAAAATGGAATATATATATATATATATATATATATATATATATATTAGCTCTTCGCAAAAAAACAGTGTCTAAATAAGCACAGTTGTCTAACTATAAAGAAGACCGATTAACAAACGTTTGTAAACAGAAAAGCGGTGCTTTTGAATAAAGCACAGATCAAAGTAGGTTGGAGATGACGTTTGGCGCGGGGAATAGAATGTGGTTGGTGACTTAATAGTGATTGTGACATCTGATTTGACGTCATCGATGAAACAACTTTAAGCATTTAAATAATTGCTGAGCACTAGGAATGTTGACACCAAGTTCAATTGGGAACAACGTTGCCAAAATTAACCAAGCGAAAACCCAAAAATCAGTAAGGCAAAAGGAAAAGCTATTCAACGTAACGAAATGGTTTTGTATGTAGCACAATAATTCAAATTATTGTATTATCAAAAATTATTATTAATAATCAATTTGATCTAGCCACAAATGTTGAAATATGGACTAAAAGCTTCACATTTTGGATTCGGAATATAAAATTTTTTAATGCATAACGAAGACTTTGTCATCAAT
Organism: Eudiplozoon nipponicum; assembly: GCA_029291075.1. NCBI lineage: Eukaryota > Metazoa > Platyhelminthes > Monogenea > Mazocraeidea > Diplozoidae > Eudiplozoon > Eudiplozoon nipponicum. The sequence continues at coordinate 66,209 of JAQBSW010003144.1, forward strand.
TTGTTCAAAGGAACATCAATAAAGAAACGCAGGCCTGTACTACTTGTATGCACTATGCCCGTTTACTTCAGAAATATTCTGATGATAAGTGGATTACCTACAGCTCCATTGATACATGGGTGTGAAGTTTATTCACAGATCTTATGTTCACAAGCGCGTAACTATATGATGCAATATATGGTAAACTACCAAATTGATTAGCACTGCTACAAAGTTAAAGATCAGCATATTTTTATTTATGAAAATATAGTCTTTCATATATCTAACCGTGTGTTCAGATATAAGCTAGGCCTTAGAGATACGTCTCCATTAGCACATTATTTGATTTTAATTTGCGCTGGGGGGGGGGTATTCTAATACTTTGGTTCTTTAATTGTTATCTGGTCATATCCTTCGTCCTAGTTACTTTATCTTCACTAAAGTTCTACTGTAATTAGTATCTAACTTATGTATATGTTTATAGAAAATTAAACATTTTAATCGATTTCATTAAATATCCTTACTTTTAAGGTGTGTATCCAGGCGAGGTTGTGAAATGAGTTGTTTCAGAACCTTTCGTCATGTCCTGTAAATTTGGTAATGCTTGGTAAAACATTTAAAACTTTATTTACTGGCATTGTTTTAACTAACTGATCGTCAATTTCTTGCATATAAATTATACGTTTTATTTATGCACTTTTTATTTAATTTGTATAAAGAATATTTTATACTTTATTAGACCACAATCCGCAAATAATCTTGGAATTCTGTTCAGCAATATATTTTGTGCTTTATAACAATTAACTTGGAATTATTTGCGAACGAAATCACGAAATGTCGATGGTGTCAGAACATAAAAAAGTTTGAGGCACAACATAAACGGCCTCCAAAAAGAACCTGGCTAAGAAACAACAAAAGTGACATGGGAACAGAAATGATTTATGGCCTAGTAAAAATTGGCGTCCAAACAGAATAGAGTTAAGACACAACAAAATGGTATCCGAGAAGAAAAAATTTAAGACAACAGAATGGCGTCTAAAAATAACAGGGTCAAGTCAAAACAAAATTAACGTCAGAAAAGAAAAGGTTTTAAGCCATATTATACATAGACATCAAAACGGAACAGGTTTAAGACGCATAAAAAATAGCGTCCGAAAGAAACAGGTTTACGTTCCCACACAAATGGCGTCCAAACAGAATATCATTAAGAGAAAACATAAATTGCTTATGTGCAGAATTAAGTTAAGGCACAAAAAACATTGTTCCCAAACCGAACAGGTTTGAGACAACAAAATTGGCTTCCATGCAAAACAAAATAGGGATACATAAAAAATGGCCTCCAAATTGAATAAATTTGGGAGACAACAAAATTAGTGTCCGAAAAGAACAGAGTTAAAACACGAAAAATGACATCCGAAAAGAACGGGTCTAAAAGTAAATAAAATTAGCGTTCAAAAAGGGCTAAGGCACAGCGAAAATGACTTCCTAACAAATGTAAGACACAATAGAAATGGCGACCGTGAAGTATGTGGTTAAGACAAAAAAGAAAAGCCGCAAACAGAATAAAGTTAAGACGCAAAAAAGTCTTCCGGGAATAAAAAATGGTATCCGGAAAGAACAGGTTTAAGACACAACGTAAAAGGCATCCCAGAACAACTGGGTTAAAACACAACCATTATGAATACCGAATAGAAAAAAGTTAAAAATCAACAGATATATCATCCGAGAAAAAACAGGGTTAAGATACAGAAAATGGCCGTAAACAGAATAGAGCTAAAAACCAAAAGATGTCTCTCGAGCTTAAAAAAGTAAAGGTCTAAATCACAAAGAAACTAACTACCAAGTAGAACAAATTTGAGATTCAACATAAATGACGTCGGTGAAGTATAGAATTAAGACACAAAGGAATAACCACGGACAGAATAAAGTTAGGACACAACACAAATGTCTTCCGAGCATAAAAAATATCATCCGGAAAACACAGGTTTAAGATACAGTGAAATAAACGTCTGAGAACGATAGAGTTAAGAAAACCATAATGGCTACCGAGCAGAACCAAGTTAAGAAAAAAAAACTGAAATGTCATCCAAGTTAAACAGTGTTAAAAGACGGAAAATGGCTGAAAACAGAATTGAGTTAATTGCCAAATGATGTCTCCAGAGCGTAACAAAATAACGGGTCTAAGTCACATCTAAAATGAATTCCCATCAGAACAAATTTAAGATTCAAAAAATGGCGTCGGTGAAGTACAGGGTTAAAACCTAAAAGAGTGGCCGTGTACAGAACAGAGTTAAGACACAACAAAAATGTCTCCTAAGCATAATAAAATGGTATCTATAAAGAACAAGTTTTAGAAATAACATAAATGGCGCCCGAGAACGACAGGGGTGAGACACAACTTAAATGGATTCCAAACAGAATGAACATTGGAAAATCTTGTTCCAACGTCATTTTCAGACAATCAGCTAATTGATGGCTTAAAGAAGAAGGGACAATTGAGAACCCATCAATTGAGGCCAAAAATTGCATCATCTGAAAATGGACTTATGAGTGCTATCAATTGTCCCGCACAAGAAAAATGCGGTCAAATCCACAACAAAAAGGACAGCACTGAGAACAAAAACGGATCGTTTAGAATGAATTTAAGACTGAACAAATATTGACGTCCGTGAAGTGTTAGGGTTAAGAGATAAAAGAATTGCAGAGAACAGAATTTAGTAAAGACACAAAAAACTGTCTTCCGAGCAAAGTAAAATGGTATCCAAAAAGAACACGGTAAAGACACAACAAAAATGGCGTCCGAGATCGAAAGGATTAAGACAGAACGAAAATGGCTACCGAACAAAACTAAGTTAAGAAACAACAAGAATGCATCCCATAAAAACTAGGTAAAGAAGCAAAAAATGACCACAAACAGATTAGAGTTGACACAGAAGAAAAACAACGTCCAAAAGGGAGAGGTTTGAGATGACATTAGTAAAGAATTGGGTTAAAACAAAACAAGAAAAGCGTCCAAAAAGAATAAGTTTAAAACAAAGCTAAAATGGCCAACGAGCAGAACAAAGTTACGACACAACAGAAACGTCTTCCAATCAGAACAAAGTTAAGCCACAAAAAATGTGCCATCCAGATAGATAGAACAGGGTTTAGACGAAACAAAAATAGCGTTAGGAAAGTGCAAAGTTATGACACAACGAAATTGAATCTGAGGAGAAGGATGTTTAGATACACAAACATGGTGTTTGGACAGGACAGGATCAAGACACAACGAAACTGACGTCGGAACAGATCAATTTTAAAAATAGATAAAATTGGCGTCCGAACAGAACAGATTTATGTCACAACAAAATGGCATCCGAGTTTTACAAAGATACAACACAACAAAAATGAGGTCCGAACAAAACTTTTTAGACACAACAGATAATTCTGACTTTGATTTCATTTTTTATTAATTCAAAGTTACATAGGCCTAGAACTTGATATTCATATAATTTTCAATAAAAATATTTAGGTTTCAATGTTAGCGGATACGTGGTTCAGTGAAAAATATTTACTAACATGAATGTCACCTCCTAAGTTAGTTTCCTTGCCCTAAATAAAAGTGTTTATATAAACGTAAAGCTAGATTTCCTATTTGTTATTTACTAAGAATGGAATGCCCAAACGTTTCAGCGTTTGTTTAAATTATTTAGATCGGCACTATCTTGAGTTCCTGAGGTATCACAAAAGAAGAACGTGGTGTTCTTATACAAAAGGCATTTACTGTGCCAAATGGACCCCTAGCCACAACAGACAGAGGATATCCGTTCCCAAAACTTGATGATCACACTGTGATATACGGATCCAGTAAAATGTGGTCAGCAAATAGTCCATGTCAGTCAAGCGTAGATAATCAGCAATAATTTTAACTTATTTCATTATTGATTTTGTTTCCAATCCAACTGATAATGTCATTTTAATACCAATGTACAAATCACAATATGTTGTTTCGAATGCTTGTGTACAGAGTGTTAGTTTTAATTCAATCTAATGTTGACAGCTCCGGATACAACGCTTTTAATAATGCCTTCTGAAAAAGGAATCACTTAAATGTAATCAATTCATGCACCAATCACAAGTAAATAAATTATTAGGAGAACAAATAGAAGTTCTGCTGGTTTACATCCTGTACGATTAAACACTGGGGTGTTCTTTCAGTGTAATTATAATTAGGTGAGTTCTTTCCATGATTAATATCATATTATCATGAGTTCTAATAAAACGCAATTGATCAAATAGAATGCCACGGTCTCAAGCCGGCACTGTACATGTCTTAGAATTTCATGTATATTTAGTTTATTTCTTAGTAAGCTCGTTGCTTGTGTGTGTTTCTTGTTAAATTAACGTTTTCAGAGCTACCCGCATAATGATACGTGGCTGTAAAATATTGAAAATCGGATGTGCAAATAAAGAATTAAGAATGCCATTATTGTTAAATTTCATATAATTTTGGCTATTTAAAATTTACAAATAGTGGGGTAATTTTGTAAAAAAAGTAATTTTCTGTCGTCAATTTGCAAGCCAAACAGCAAAATATTATTGATTTTAATACTTTTAACCAGAAATAAGGCTGCTATCTGCAAAATTATTGTAAATATAAAATATTAAAAACATTACTTAAGAGTAAATCTATATTAGACTTAGAAGTGATATTTTTTATTATGATGAACATGAGTACAACTCACATAATATGAATTTATCATAGGTTTCGCTGTTTAGTAATGAAAATCGACCAGAAATTAACCACCAGAGTTTAGTAAATAAGATTAACTGACTTAAGTATAGCAATTGTATAATTTTTAAAAATAAATTATGATCAAAACTCGATTTCAATTAACTAAAGTCATTATTAATTCATTTTCTTTTTGTCTTAAACTAAATTTGAAACATGGTTTAAATCTATTTAAGTGATAACAACTACTTTATTCAAGGTTGTGGTTTTGATATAAATATCTGACCCATTATATGCATACATTTTTCAGTAGAATCGAAGTAATGTATATATGTTTTCAGTTATTGGATTTATTTTAAGCCATTGGTATATTATAGCAGCGGAATTGCTATTTGTTTGGTGATCAATTCACCTCGTTTATAGTAAAATATACAATGAAAGCGTTCATTAAGACGTCGTTTGTCAGTTTGTGATATGAAAACGCTATCCCACTCAGCGTCGACTTTTGCTGATATGGAACACTTCTGGTTCACATGTCGATAGAATTGAATACTGTACTCTATTCTGTGTGCCGTTTGAAATTAATTGTTCTTTGTTGCGCAGCGCGACCAACACATTTAACGTGCCCACGGTTTCCTTGCGTGGGCGGTAGACTTTCACTCTGAGATTCGCAAAAATCCGTTTGATCCTCATTTCAAAGTACGCATTGAGTCTGTCCTAAATTCTGGTAATAGAATGTTCTTATCAAGAGCCATACACGATTTTTGGTCTACTTGTAACCATTGCGTATTGTGCTTTAAGAATCATCCGATTGAGTAAAAATATAACCATCGCCTTGATTGCATATCCGCTTCTGGCTGAACCTACGTATTATGGTGCGCATGATTCTGTAGCAGCATCAGCCGTCACGAAACCCAAGACGTCAAAGTTTCATGTACAACAAAGAGCGCGTCAAATTCCAGTCAAGAAAGGTTACTTCATTGAGTGGATTCTTTTACAGTTTCATTTTGCATTTACATGCATCTTAGGCTGAAGTATGTACATACTGTGAGGCACACCCAACATCTAGACATCTTAGATATCAGTTATCAAATTTTGAAGTAACCATGACATCATTCAATTAAACATATAACAGTTAGATACTGCTTAAGGCGGAGAACTAATATATAGGCAAGTTTCTATTAGGTGTTGCGAAACTAGTAACAAATTAGTTCAGTTGTGACCAGAAGGATAAACCAAAGACAGCATGAACGGAAAGTATAATCTCATGCACATTCGTTTCGTGCTTACTGGCGACTCATCAGTAGGAGCCGGTATTACGCTCTTTAACCACTATATATTTGGTAGAAGAATGTGGAATAATAGGACGGTACAATCTCCTAGACGAATGTGTAAACCTGTAATAGTGAGGCTAACATAATCTAAAGTCTACGACAATGCGACTTCAACGCTAACTCACACTATATAATATATATACCGAGTCTGTAAAGGATACTAACACTATGGCCATTGTGTTAGTAACTGATACCTTTTTTGAAATCGACGAATAGCGGATACTAAAACTATGGCCATTGTGTTAGTAACTGATACCTTTTTTGAAATCGATGAGTACCGGATACTAACACTATGGTTTCCGAGTCGGTACATGATACCAACCTGATGGATATCAATTTATGCTAAAGTTCACCCAAATTGAGAATTACAACAATTTCTGAACACCTGTTACTCCAGTAAATCCATACACTCTGGCCTTGATCGATATCAGTTATCACATTTCGCGGTAAGCATGACATCATTCAATTCAATATATTACAGTTAAATGCTGTTTGTTGCGAAGAACTAATATATATGCAAGTATGTATTAGGTTTTGCGAACCTAGTAACAAATTAGTTCAGTTATGACCAGAAGGATAAACCAAAGGCAGCATGAACGGAAAGTATAATCTCATGCACATTCGTTTCGTGCTTACTGGCGACTCATCAGTAGGAGCCGGTATTACGCCCTTTAACCACTATATATTTTGGTAGAAGAATGTGGAATAATAGGACGGTACAATCTCCTAGACGAATGTGTAAACCTGTAATAGTGAAGCTAACATAATCTAAAGTCAACGACAATGCGACTTCAATGCTAACTCACACTATATAATATATATATACCGAGTCTGTAAAGGATACTAACACTATGGCTATTGTGTTAGTAACCGATACCAACATTATTGTACCGAAAAGGTACATGGCACTAACACTATGGTTTCCGAGTCGGTACATGGTACCAACATGGTGGATATCAATTTATGCTATAGATCACCGAAAATGAGAATTACATTAATTTTTGAACACCTGTTACTCCAGTAATACCATACACCCTGGCCTTGATCGATATCAGTTATCTCATTTCGCGGTAAGCATGACAACATTCTTTTCAATATATAACGGTTAGATACTTTTTGTGGCGGAGAACAAATATATATTCAAGTATGTATTTGGCGTTGCGAACCGAGTAACAAATTTATTCAATAATGACAATAACGATATACCAAAGACCGAACATATACATACAAGCAAATGGTGTAACTGCCTATGTGTTTTGGGTGGATCGTGTAATAGAATATTCCGATTAAGCTCTATTGACGCTTCTGCGTCTACATGCACTCATATTGGATTCAGGGTGCGTTATAAGCCTTAAACTGCGCCCAATGTGGTGATCTCACACAGGCCTGCAGTACTTGTCGACGCTACGAACGACAGTTTCATATTGTGCACGAATTACTTTCTTGTGGTTGATAATCTAATGCATAGCGACTCATCATCCAACGTCATTGCAATATTAACAGGAGACGTTGATAGCTAGACGACATATCTTCACAATGTTCCATGTAAGTTTATGGTTCTTGCTTCTTTTAATTTAAGATTTAAATTTAAATTTAAGGCTTCTTGGCACTTATTCCTCAGCGCTTAAACTGCTTTTAATTAAGGCTGAAAGTAATGTAGCTTCGGTCTTCTGCAAGGCGACCTTATTAGTTTATTATGTATAATTACACTATTGTAAATGCAAAAATGGTCAAAACAGTGTGTTTGTCGTGTATATTTAAATAATGTTTGAGTACGACTGGCGGTAGTTTTTCTATATTATTCGGCGACAGTATAAATATAATGGGATGATGTTTACTTCAAGCTCGCAAACTTGATTTCAATAATTGTCGTGTATATTTCTTTGTAACGCATTTAAACTTAACGTTGATTAAATTAGCTGTGCTACTTTCAGAATTTGAAAATTGTTGGCACAGATTCAAAAAGGTTGTAAGACAAAGAGCAAGATTTCGAAACGTGTTGTTTTGCATGGTTCAACCAGGCTTTTTTTAAACATGTAGCCTAAGGGCAGAACGGTTTCTTATTACGATCGTGCAAATTCGCCATTTTAAATGAACGGAATTTTATTCTGTGCCGATGTATAATTGTAGACATCAACTAGATATCATTTGCGATATTCTCCATGTCATTTATTTCTTCCTGTTAAATATCACATTGTGCATTAGCTGTACGATATTATCATATTAAAGCATTGTATTAACTGTACTCATTGCTTTATTTGCTGTTGATCATTGTAAGTTATTAACAACCATCATGCCAATATTAAGACATCTTCGTGAGTCGTATCGTAGCGGATTTCTTTTAAGCAATACATTTATTCTAACAATGAATTTATTGAATTGATTAACGTTTGACGTGGTAATCGTTAAACTTAGGTTAAATAAATTATACATTAGAATATTGCGAGTGGTGATAACAATTGTTTGAGTCAAGTTTTAGATCTTGATGTAAACACCAGTCCTATTTTATACATATACTCGTGAGATAAATTAATCATTGCATAAGGTAGATGTGACAATACGTCCTGTAGACCAGTTTTGTCCTTATTGCACAATCTTTACGTGCTGTCCAGAATTATCCGCGGACATTGTTCGAAAATTGGCACGTCCTATTCTGGGTCCGTTGCATTAAACACTAAGCCACTATGCTAGTTAACTGGTTAACTGGTTCGAGCAACAGACACCAAAGCAAACATGCCCAGGTTCGAACCATGTCACTGGTAAATTTTGGACAGTACGTGATGAGATCCCAATAAAAACGAAATTAATCTGCTGGATGAAATTTTTTTTCTACATTATGCAGTGTTTAGTTTACTCAGAAAAATGTATATGTAATAGAAATGGTGTATATTACAAGATCACAAACCAGATTTGAATAATTATTGTCAGCGCCCGAGAAAATTAATGTCCGTTTAAGTATATAAACGTTAAATTCATAAATACTTCTCCCGCTAGTGCGGTGTCTATTCTATAATGACAGAATGAGGGAGGTTATTTTGAATTTTAGATGTAAAGAGATGCTATATAGGCTTTCCAATATGAAAATAATAACCAAGAAACTTTCGGTTTTACGTAACTGAATAAAGTTTATAGTGTGCGGCCGGTGGCTTAGTGGTTATAGTAACATACTAAATAACCGACGTCCCCAGGTTGGAGCATGCTTCGCGGTAAATTCTGGACAGTACGTGATGAGTTCCAAAAAGAACGAAACCAGTTTATTAGATGAATTGCCTTATCAATATTACACAATGACCAGTGTGTACTGACAATATATATATATATATATATATATATATATATATATATATATATATATATATATATATATATATATATATATATAATTGAGCTTGAACTAGAGGTGACGCACGAAATTGTTTGGTTTTCCTCCTTATTTCACACTCTCTCCATGTTTACATATTTCTATCTTGTTTTGCCTTTCAATATATATATATATATATATATATATATATATATATATATATATATATACTGGTATTTATATCAAGGTGGCAACCTTGATTCAAATAATCAGTAGGTTTGTTAAAGATATGAAATTAAGGAAAATTAATAAAGATATTAGACTAATTATTCAGGCAATGCGGTAGCACCATGGAAACCTTATATTGATGTAACTTAATATATTTGTTTTCATATGTGCATTTAAAAATTAAATTATATGAAATGTAAGAACCGTTTCTGTTTCAATTCCTTCTCGAGTATCTAAAAGCAATTAAAGTAAAATATACGTTAAAGCTGACATCAGACATCATTTATTAGTATACATTCGTAAGTTGTCGACCAACTTGTATACCTAAATTAGAGATTTTAACATTCCAGTTGACATATTATTAACTTGAATAGACATGCTTCTGCTGTAAAGTTAGATGGTTTGAAAATATTAAAATCTACGGATTCATCTTAAACAATATTTGAGTACGACTGGCGGTAGTTTTTCTATATTATGACATCATAATAACATTAAAGTTTGTCGTGTCAAACACTTTCTAAGTATTTAAAAAAATATTATTAAAGTAAAGTTTCACATCTAGAAATATGAATTAATTTTTCATGGGCAAAATATACGTTGTGGTCAAGTGACATTTTACAAACAAATTTTGACCTTTATCAAAGTCCAAAGACAGAGTTAAATCCATGGATTTTGATATTAAACGCACGATTATCTTCAAAGGGGAAAGAATCCTAGAGATTAGCCCACAATCGTTTTTAACCGTCGATCTGTTAAATTAATCAAACTGACGTGCCAATATCGTTCAAATCATGGATGTTATTATACTATCCTTCAAAATGCTATGCTAAAAGTGGAATAAATATGTCATAGACAAAATATTTAGGTTATCTAATGACATTCTTTAGTGTCTGTTTTGCTTTTGTCGCCTATTTATTTTTCATTATTTATCTTAGTAATGATTTTCAAATGAATTATGCTGTTTTGCTGCAAGCCTTGAGTTCAAACTCAAAGTCGTTAAAATTGTGTGGTATACTTCTCCTGGTCTGTGTTGCCTGCCCATGTGTTTAGCGTGTGGGAATTGGTTAGCCATGCTTGACCTAAAACAGGAATTTTGGCAAAGTTACGACTGACTTGATGACCGCCTGAAAGTAGCGGTAAAGGTTCCTCAAGTAACTTTCAATTTGCTCCAGTGCAATTTGGACTAAAGACCTAATCCGATGGTGTTCTTAAGATTAATTGACATCTGCGAAATTGACTAATCTTGTTTTGCTACATACATTGACAGTGTCATTTATAGGCAATCAGGGAAATTGTTAATGACAAATATGTACAGATTGGTTATTGAGCCAGTTTGTCTCCACAAGTAGATGTATGACATTAGATTTGATCGAAAATTCCTTCAAGAATTATCCGGTGCCCACCACTAGATTAAAAATTTCATCGATTTATTGGTACGATGGATTTCTATAAGCCGTAGCTCTCGGGGATGATGGTCACTGAAAAAAACCCCGTTTTATGTAATTAGTGACAATATATCGTATCAAGGAACGAAGGAGGCACGGACAGTGTTTTTTTCAACATAAGCAGATACAGATTAACGCCACCATTTTTCTATTCTGTTTGAATGAATGCCAAATGTGGCAGACGCTTGAGGTTTAGACATAGAAGCAGTTTTAGGAGCTGACGGACACCTGGCAAAATATTTAAGTTGCACTGTCGCAAAAGCGAAGCACAACTATCACTTCATCGAAAAGGTACTGCTAGCAGTAAATTGGGGGCTATTGTATTTGAAATACGTGTCACCGGTGGACATATAGAAGTCTTTACCGATCACAAAGCATGAGGGCATTGACAACCACTTGGTACTGCAAAGCGACAAGTTCGGCTCTCACCTCTAGCTCTCAAAGCGACTAGTTCGTCGGTATAGTAAGGAGCCTGAAGATTACGACGCGACGATCTGTCATCAAGTTGATATCCATAATATTGCAGTCGAGTACGCAGCGGAAATTATGCTGTATGAGAATCGCAACTTATCACAATTTCTTTAGAACAAAGCATTGATGCCACGTGACGAGACATATCCACGCAGTTGCAAACTCGCAAATCGCCATTTGATCCATAAATATATCATACCGTGAAATATGGTTACTTGTGCATATGGATGCGCAGGCAGAACAATAATTCGTAGCGGAGTGCATAAAAATAAAAAGACCGCTCGCTAGCAACAAAAAATGGGATATAACATCTCTTTGTGCCTCAGCAGCGCTATGCATACGCGGTGGTATTGCCCAACTTGGTAAAAGGTATTCAAATCTATTATCAATAGTACCACCGTTTTGAATCAAAGAAAAGGGAAACGGCCGTCCATACTGATTTCAATGACACAGCACGTAAACAATTTTGCCTATCAACAAGGGGGCGACCATTTGCTCTCTGTGGCAGATTAATTTAGCCGACTTGGCGAGATTGTGCCTTTGCAATTAACCACAACAGCAAAAAATTATTTCGTCCTTAGAAGCTAGCTGGCTAGTCCATTAGCTTTACCGTAATCTATTGTTGCCAGCCAGGGTGCAGAGTTAAAGTCGAAGGAAATTAATCAGTCTTGTAAAATACTTCACGTAAGAGCGTTTGTAGTACAACTTTTCACACTCAAACTAATGCGATGCCCAAGCGATCGCACTGGATTAATAAACGTAAGGTTAGTAACATGAGAGCCCTTATTCCTCGCGTGAAACAGTTAATTTCGTCGAGCGGGCCATGCAAATCACAGTATCAACAGCTACGGGATTTGCTCCGTCAATGATTGTCTATATATTATCTATACGACTGTCAAGAAATTCGTAAAACTAGGACCGCATTGTCTCTGCAAATTATTAAATATTCACAAAACACCTGCAGCAGCTATCTCAGACCGTGTGTGCTCAATGGCTACAGGTATATGCCCGACGAGCTATACGTAAACGCCTATTTATCAAGGACCACACCGAGGTGGCTGAGTTTGAACTCAAATTGCTGAACCTTGTTTATGATGGTTAGTATTGAGTGGAGTATTCGGACGCAGAGTACAATGTCGTTTTTATTAACTCTCAAGACCGACACATTACACAGCGAGTTTCGATTGTTCAAGCAGAGAGCCACAGCTGCTCGTGAGAGAAGCTCGGGAATATACTACATGAGCAACCTTTGAAACCGAGTACGCTGCGGGCTCTACTTAAGGATGATGGGAATGACGAAGAAATTCTCCTTGGAAAGGCAAGGCTAAAAACGAGAATTTTGGAAACAATATGAGTGCATCGGGCATTAATACTAAATAAACAATGATTATGCAATTTTGTTTATCCAAAAGGGCCGGAATTTTATGCGCAAACTCATATATATATATATATATATATATATATATATATATATATATATATATATATATATATATATATATTATATAGGATGAATAACAAAGTGAGGTTTCAATTAAGAATATTTTCTACTTCGTTCATACATCAACTGTTTTTGAGATATTAAGTCTCGCTTGGATGAAACGGATAGTGTTAAATTTGTCAGATACATATAGCCACCCAAATCACATGAGCGAATACGATATTTTGGTCGTTCCTTTTAGCTATATAAATTATCCGATGAGAACCTGTCATATCTCGGATTCTTCACATTGCACATCAATTTACCAAATACATTTGCTAATTCCATTATGAAATCACATTCTGTTCGATCTTTTCAAATGTTTCCAATCAACTGTTTTATTAATTTTCTATTTTGTCAGTAAAAAAATTTCTGTTTATCGGTAAATAGACGTCAATAAACATTTATTTATTTAACTTCCATATGTAGTCTAATTTTTGTGATACTAAAGATAAGATTACATCTAACAATATTACTCATTCTAATTCTCAATTTACATAGTCATCTGTCAATCATTCTCGAAAAATTGTCAATAAAAAGCGTTTTTGGCAACTTTTTCACCAAATTAGACACAGTGAATATCCAATTATTTATTTTAAAGCACATGAAACACACATAATTGAACAGCGTGCTAAGCTTATAATAGAAACTCTAGTTACATATGTAAAATTCAATATCTATCTGCTTGTTTATTTTCGAACTTTATTAAATTTCTATACGAATTTATGTGGATCCAATTCACGGAAAGAATTATCCAGTTTTGAATTATACTGAACACTATTTCAGTGTCTAAATATAGATCGCATAAACATTACTTACTATAAGTTGTTTCTTTTGTTGATTTTATCCTATAATAGACCAATTATTTTATTTCGTATCAAGAGTAAGATTTTCATAGCTGTAGTATTGATCTAGTCACTATTATTGACGTGTATGTTTATTTATACAGCATTCTTTATAATCCTCATTAAAATTTAATTTTGATGCCCAATTTTAGCTCAAAATATAAAGCTTTCATTGAACACTTAGATACTGTATGTGGCCAAAAACTAATAAATATGCAATTTTTTGCTGAAACACCTAATAAAAAATTAGATGTACATTTTTTATAAACGCATTATGAATTATGTATCTTAAATGTGATACAGAAAAAATACAGATAATACGTTTGGCAATAAAATATTAATTAAATATATCCATATAATCACGAATCATATATGTAAAGGATTTTGAAGACGTATTTTCGACAAAGTATGTCAGCGGGATACTAGAAGAAATTTTTTAATTTAAACATATTATACTGACCATAAAAAAGCAAAAGGAATATATATATGTTATAAAATTAAATATAACGACAAAAACCCAATTTAAACTTTATTTTATCTGAGTTAGACCAGATTTGATGTAGCTTGATTCCGTATATAAGCTTAATTAAAATATTAATTCATACGTAAATAAATTTTTGAGACAGTTGTACTAATATTTGGTAGAAACTCATTGGAACACATTTATGCGTTTAAATTAAACACAAGCGCGTCACAAATATTATTTCATGAGTATCCGTGCATATCCTCTCTAGTCTAGACGGAGTTACATGACAGTCTACGTCTATGTCGTACGTATCATTATATGGTATAAAATATATTTAACAGTTCCTTTATTTAGAGACTACCTGGTAAATGAAGAAACAGAAAATATTATTGATAAAATGTGCATTGTATGAGCATAAAAATTCGTTAAAAATACAGACATTTATAGGCAGAGTAAATTGAAATGAGTACATTTAATACGACATTCAATTATAACCAACAAAATAATAGCTCTTGAACATGAATTTTATGGTAGAATGTTGTGATTTGGCATGTTACCGCTAGTCTCGTGAACGTAGTTACTGTTTCCAAAACAGCAATTTTCGAATCGTTTTCATTTTTTCTACAACATATCTCAATTTATGCCAACAAGTAAGTAATAATAAAATCAGCAATACCTAATTAAATTAACGCTATTTGTAAATTATCCCTAAGTAAACATCTACGATAATAAGACTGATATGAGCAGTGCTACAGTTCGGACCATGCAACTATAAATAAGAAACTAAATTGGTGGCGTAGCAGAGGACCGTGTTGACAGTGCCAACGAACCAAACTAAAAACACGTTATGTTCAGATGAGTAAATACCATGGATGCAAGATTCCAAAACTCAACACGAGCAAATACAAGTATGATCTAAGCACAAAGATAACTCGCTTGTCGTTACTTTGATGCTGTACTGCTAGTAAATAATTCTCCAAAAATGTCTAGCCAGTAAATATTTCTCACAAGAATTGTGGCTTGTAAATACATCGCGTTAAATATCTTGCTGGTACATTTTTCTTTGAAAATTTCTAAATAATATATTTAATCACATGTCATTGACGCACTGAAACTGTAGAATAATCCGCTTTTCATGAGTGTTTCGCAATGATGCAACCTTGTATTTGAAAACAAAAAATACTGTTGTTGACAGTGCATGCCTGACACTGTCTTTATTGTATGTATGCAGAATTTGATATGCTGGCTTTGTAACAGCAGCTTTTATTACTTCATGATGCGTTCCAGTAGTCGTCACTTCGGCAAGAAGCAGAGAAGCCATCTAGTGCCAGAAACCAGAAATGTATTTGACTGTTGATCAAACGAAACCATTACACCAGGCAATGTTACTAATGCGAACTAAATTGTGAGATTAATCTTTATGCATCAAATCACCCAATTTTTCTAGATTTACACAATGCCGTTTAAAAATCGTAAATATTGTCATTGTTTTGAGAGCATTGATAAATCAAAGCTTTATAACAAATTGTCAAATGATTTTTAATTCAACATGATACATGGTACCATTCACAGTAAAATATAAATATGTATCACAATAAAGTACTTCAGTGAAAGAAGTTTGGGACAATCACGTGTATTGAGAGGTTTTTATCTGAACGTCTATTCGGTTGCTAATTGTATATAAATTCCATGTTATAGAAGTGGTTACATTATGATGTACAGTCTATGTTGAACGTAGCATAATATAAAAAAGCACATTTATTTAAAAATTTTATCAATAAGAATCTATCCGATAAAGGAAATCACAGAAAGTAAGTCTAACAAACTGTATGTCGTATAAGCAGACAGAAAAATTAATGACATGTAAAAGGATGGGCAAGGTAAATTTCATTAAATTCGATTAACGCAATGATAAATAATAACCTACCAAATAATAAAAAGAAAATGTAGTGTGCACGATTGAAATATAAAACTTATGCTTTTTTGCAATATATCTTCTAGTTACTTGAAAATGGTGACTTTTTCCTAAATAACACGTTTCGAAATGTTTATTTTGCGATCTTGATATAAACACTTTACCCATGATGTACATAAATTTGTCAGTAAAAGCTGATTATTGTGTAGTGTGGAAAAGGCAATTCATCCAGTAGACCGGTTTCGTCTTTATTGGGAACTTATCACGTACTGTCCAGAATTTGCCGTATATAGAGCTTGAATTTAGGCATGTCTGCATCGAAATCTGGTGCTCTAATAACCGAGCCACCCTGCTGCACACTACACACAATTTTCAGTCATATCATAACCACTGTTTTTTGGTTGGCCTTTCTTTTAGTTGGAGTCTATATGGAATGCCAACTACGTGCCCTTTCCGTGACAAATTCGGGATTGTACGTGATGCGTATCTTTTAATAACGAAACCGGTCTATTGAATGAATTACCTTTTCTACGCTATAAAATACCTAGTTTATACTGACAAATGTATGTACATATTGAGTCAGGTGTTTTTATCAAGATCAAAAGCTTGATTTAAAGCTTATGATATCATCTCCCGCGAAATCAATGTTTGTTTAATTATATAGATGTTCAACTCCAATTATGCCTGTAAATAGAAAACATTCGCAAAATGTCGGGATTCTGCTCCAGTGGCGATCCAAATGATATTGACTGGGTAGACACCAACCAATGGAAAATATATTTCTCTAAATTTAATAATAAAATATGGCTCGCGAAAAGATGTCCGATAATAATCAATTTGTTTTATGGGCTGTCAGTAAATTTAGCTAAGCTGAAACTCCATCAATTTGAATTGTCTGCTTGCGAATTGCAAGCAAACAAAGTTGTTGAGCCTTGGGTTCTACGAATAGATGATTAGGAAAAGGTACAAGTTGATGGATAAAGCATGAAGTAGTGCCAATGTGGTGATTTCAAATCGATTACTCCAACAAAATATGAATTATTATTGACGCGCCAAGTTTGATAACAACTTCCAGGTGCTTCACCCAACATAATACCGAACGCAATGACATACAGGAATATGTAGAACACTAAATTAAGTTGGAGAGAAACTCAGCCATTCCGCCCAGGACTACTATTTTGATGTAGCACAATCCAAATTTTGCCTTAGAGCAATTTCAGCGACTGCTTGCATAAAAGCCTAGATTGATTTTCACTGATGACATAAGTCGAGTACGCATTCTTTCGATATTGTTACATACAGTACGTAATCGGTATAAATAACAGTAGTACTGGTTTAAGATCACTGTAATAAATAAGATGTGTCGACTTGTTCTAATCAAGGCTATCATTTACAGTTTAGATGTTAATATCTGTTGAATCGCCAACTTTTGCTCCATCATTCTACAGCCGACTCGTGTTCAAAGTCTGCCTTCTATTCTGTATGCTCATTTCCATTTTATCAGTCTGGCTAGAGCGACTGTCCCAGTCACAATAATAAATAGGTATAAAAAACGAATCACGCTTTGATAATAGGATTATAATATAAATTTGCTTACGAAATAAATTAGTTCGTCAAGTTCAAATATCGGCATTAATTTGGCTGTTAGCCATCATTTCAGAAATGATGCCCCTAGGCCAAACAGTTTTCTGCATTTCAGGACCACATGTCACGAACAAATGACTGGATTCCTTTTGTTCGAAGGCGTCGAGCACACTCATAATACTCTTCACTGCATAACTACCTCTCAACCTTTAACCTCAGCAACATTTACCGACGTTGCCACGATTTCATTGACAAACATAATGACAAAATAGATGCTGGATTGCCTCCCATCAAAGTTATCAACGCCTGTTGAACAAACACAAATTGCCTATAGTTTATATAGTATAATTAAAAATAGTTTCTATGCGAAACTCTCTTTCTCTCTACTCTAATCTAAGCTACCTACTAATAAAGGCATCGGTTAAATAAAAGTACATACATTAAATGACGATAATACAAAAAAATAAATGCTATTTGAGTTTTATTAATAAACATAAACATTTATATATTTCAAAATATAAATGTGCAAATATTTCAATAATAGGCGTTTAAATAATAACGATTAATTTAATATGAAAATAATTAAATTGTCTGTCACTCAGTCAGCTAGGCAACTGTACTACAACAAATTGGTGTAGACAAGTAATCACTCTGTCTATCTGCACTACTGGAAATTCGTCCTCGCCAGCTGAAAAGGTGGATACGCCCTAGTGTGCAGCTCACCTTATTTTCCCAGAATGTAGCATCAGTTATCAATGGGTTGCTGGCTTCATCTCAAGAAGGTTCATCAGATCAATACTTAGCAGTCTGTTATTATCTTCCACGCCGCGTACAAATTTAACAATACCACCAACACGCTCGTGTTGCGTGTTCTTTTAACAAAGTCATCAATTGAATGCAAAGGTAGCGGGGTCTCATCTTGCCTTGTAATCATTACCAACTCTCATGTTTGTGCTGCTTTGATATTCAACAATCAAAAAATAAACTTAAATTACACTGGGCTGTTTGCTCTATATACCACCAATTGCAAATACCATGTTCATTCGCATTCTCTCTTTTACATTGCGATAAATAATCAGTTCTTAGCAGGCGTGTTTTGCTTCGCCTGTTTAACTTGAGCAAGCTGATAAATTAAACTATAAATATTCCCTCCGCATCGTCTATTTTCTAAATTACATGCCTATTTCGGTCTAACAATGACTGCTCTAGTACTAATAAAGAGCAAAACACACGATGGCGGATTTATCAATATGATTTAGTGACTTCAATACAAAATATTCTTTTAAAAGCACCATGAAGTATTAGTTTGATATTAGCTTCCTGTAACAATAAATTTGAAGACAGATGTTTGGCTGATTTGGCATCGATTCGTCAAAGACACGTCTAAGCAATACAGCCTTCGAAAATCAACTTTAACATGTGACGAACAATTGACTGGATTCGTCTCGTGCAAAGATGTCGAGCGCTCTCCTGAGTTTTAGCATTAAAAAACTGACATCTCATACATTAGTCTGAGCAGTATTTACTATTGTTGCTTTGATTTCATTCACCAATCTAAAACAGAATTAGGTTTATGTTAGTTATCTTTCTTATCTGTTCTTACTAGGCTAAAGATTTCGTATTTCCGTTCTCGTGTACGACGCTCATTGTTCAAAAGAGAGAGTATGATTAAGGTTTTATTAACTTCATTTATGTTCTAATTTTAATAAATAGACTAGAAAAATATAATCTCTTCGTTGGAACGCCGCATTTAGACATCATGATAGCAAAGGCAAGCAGGTATATTTTGTTCTCTCTCGCTTCAGAATTATAACGCTTTCCATTTTCGCTGCAAGTGTCTTACGATTATCTATTTATCTAATTGGTTTAAATATTAATTTTCTATAAACACTTGATTATTGTTCGACATCGATTCCGATCCCATTAAGGAAAGTATTAAGTGTGTGACCGTTCAACCTAAAAGGGATAGTCTAAAGGGTTAAACTAAAAATGTGAGATATTAACATTTTTGGAACATTCCAAATCCACCAGACCTGCTTTGTTTTCATACACTCAGATGGACACGGTTTTGTTTATCGATAGGCGTTATTTTGGTAACGAAAACAGTGCTTATCAAATATTAGTTGACAATGCCAGGGATCGGTTAAATTGAAGAACTACATAATTGAAATACCTCACCGGTCTCATGCCCACTGGAACTTACATGAGTCAAGATCACTATAAATCAGAGGAGTACACGCGGTTAAAAAAGTCTTAATCTTTTAGGAAACGCAAAACAAGATCCATGTTATACTTTGCTCTTTGGCTACCATTGAGCGAGGGATGATACTCTTAGAAAAGTGCACGATACGATTTCGGGTTCTGTGTGTGGATTACGAGGTTAGAGATGCGCACAATTTTGTAAACCTCGTTGACCCATATGAACGGTGATTAATCATCCAGATAACTGTGCAGCATTGGACATAGCATCCTTCCACAATTAGAAAGGCACAATTGCACATACTGCAGAAAACAAATAGAGTAAAATTTTTCTTCCATTTTAATAAAAATCCTGGATATAAGAGCCGAAGCTGGAATAGCGTAAGTACTACTTGAGTACATTCAAAAGAGGGGCATATTGAAATAGTTTCCAAATTCTGAAACGTAAACTTGAATGATGAATAGAAACAAAGAATATGGCGAAAAACGTCGAGACCCCACTTAAGTGGATATAGCAAAGTTCGTTGATTGGATAGATGTCAACCAATTCGTCATTCGTGACGAATGAACCGTCTTAATTTTTTTTAAATTATACATTTGTGGATGCGACCCCAATGATGTTCAATATAATTTAAAGGTATACTGAAACGTGTTACTATCTACCACGGCACGCGAAGTAATGTCCTACAGAATTCATTTGAATTGATGACTTGTCGATGAAATTAGGGAAAAAGATATACCATCAGATTCAACGTTCTCGTCGCGTAAGTGAAAGAAAAATAGTTGTTGAGCCTTGGGTTCTAAGTTAAAATCATTCACCCCAACCACATTTGGCTAATTATTAAACTGCTAAGTCGATAAAAACGTCTAGGTATTTCACCCGATATAATGCAGAGCGTAATGGCGTACAAACATCTTGAGAATACATATTTGAGTGTTGTTAGTCTTAATCGTTCTGCTCAGAACTCAACAATTAGCGCAGTAAAAAATAAAATTTTCTGTAAAGCAACTTCAGCGATCGTTTATAGAATGGACTGTACTGAGTTTTATTGACAGCATAAACTGAATACACATTCTTACTACAACGGTAATTGTAATACGTAATCGGTGTAGAAAACAATTACACTGTTTTATAAGTACTTATTCAAATATAGTTTATCATCTTCTTCCAATTAAGACTGGAAGTAGTAGGTCTAAGTGCTACGGGTATTCCGACATATAACTTATATCGCATCTATTTAATGAAAATAGAAAGAAATACATCATTTCATTTTTACAAGCAATAACTGAGAAAATAGTCATTAAAGTAATCGGCCAATATGACAATATGCACATGGATCGTTACGTTTGCAAAAAGATATCGAGAAGACAAATATGTTGGACAGTCGAGATTGTGAGGGCACGTCTGACTTGCACGTTTCGGCGTGCATAATACAAATTGGAAAAACAAGCTGCAAAGAAAGAGGCACGAGAGAGAAGAACATGAAAGGGAATAATGCTCCATAAAGTAGTGCGAGGATATAACGTTTCTTTTTAGTTTAATTCCTTAAACATGTGAGCGTATGGTGGAATTGTGTACACGTCCGATAAAGTTTAATTTATTAAATTATTTGAACATTTGAATAACCGCTAGTTGTTTAAATAAATTTTTTATGTAATAATATTCAATTAATTTTTTTTTGAAAATTGCTTGTTTAGCTCATGTTTTTTGTACGTGCCCTGTTTCTGGTCTTGTAATTTTATTTTTTTTCTGTACTGCGTTTAGATCTAGAGAACGAGTGTGGCTTATTTCGAACAAATTTGCTTCATGTTCTTATTAGTATATACAGACAGGCAAAATCTGGACTGTACTTTGGAACAAGGCATTTTCTACTTACTTATACTTTTACTCTTTAAGTTGATCTGGTTTCAGGATTTTAAAGAATTCCAGTTTCGATGCACAGTGGCTTGCGATACAGAACTATATTTGTCTGATTTATACTGAAATATGTAATTAATTGATGGGTCAAGTACTTATTTGAAGAATCCAACCTTTATTATAATAATAGTTCGTTTAATTATATAAATGTTCATTTCAATACCACTTCTCCATGTAGTGTAGTGTCTGTTCAGTAATGACAGATTTGGGATGGTTAGTTGGAACTTTGGGTCTAAATGGATGCCATATGAGCTCCACCTAAAGGAAAAATAGACTAACCAAGTTACATTAGTTAGTATATAACTGAAAATTGTGTGTAGTGTAGTGTGCGGCAGGGTGGCTTAGTGGTTAGAGCACCAGATTCCGAAGCAGACGTGCCCAGGTTCGAGCCCTGTCCGCAGCAAATTCTGGCCAGTACGTGATGAGTTCCCAATAAGGACGAAACCGGTCTACTGGATGAATTGCCTTTTCTACACTATACAATTCTTAGTTTATACTG